>JAZGTI010003663.1:0-30523 GCA_036877585.1 Botia kubotai | reverse complement strand
AAAAAACAAAAACAGTTTGGACTCGTACAAAATAATCCCTTTCAATCACTACTTATGATCCAGTAGAAGTGTGTGTTGGTGTTTGTCTACTAAAATACCGAAAGTGTTTTTTTTGTCTGCCTGTTTTCTTTGCTTTATAGTTTTGAGGTCCTCAGAATGTTTCTGGCGGGCAACGTTTGCCCAGTGGATGTGTAACCCGCAGCCAATAATGATGCACAGGTGAGGAGCAGGGTCCAAATCTGAATGTTGCGTTCACAAACAGTAAATAAAAAACCGGTATAGTGCACCTTTAAGCACACGGACACAATCAGATCTAAATGCCTGAAAAATGCGTATATGTGAATCCAAAATTTAAGGAACTAGATGTGCAACGTCTTACATCTCAACATCAGCCAACATCAGTAATCTGGATTACGCTGTTCTTAATCCGTTTTGGTAATTTGAAATCACATCAGAGTCTGAATCCTGCTCGCCATGTTTACTCCATGTTGACACCTCGGGCACATAATTTGCAGGCACGTGTGTTTGTCAGGTTTTGCTTTTTTGTTTGAAATGTTTCCTAGCGCTTTTTTTTACACCCCTAAGATGAAAAATGCTCCAGGGTTTAATTTAAGCGTACAAGGTTAGATGCCTAACTTAGTCAAATCTGTTCCAAATAAAATCCATTCTCCCATAAACAGATTTCACTCAGTGACCCGACACAGTTAGCTGTTTATCATAATGGGCTTATTCAACGACCAGCATATTTACTATAGAATTAAGAGAATACATACACCCACTTGACATAACACAATTATGTATTAACAAGAAATCAATCTCATGTAACATGATGTAACATTTGAAGTTAGGATAAACATGGGTAGCTTTTAATTATTATTATTATTATTATCACAATTACAAACATCACAAGAAACTTCAATCAAAAACGGACATAAATAGACTTCAATATTTCAGACTACATCTGACCTGTGAAGGAGCCTATTCATATTTTAATATCTTGCTGTGCAGTTGTTCATGCTGTAAATTTAGATGTGATATGAATAAGCCATAGCACATAAACACACATAAACAACACGCCCGGCTGGGTTATCGCCCCCTTTACCCTTATTACTGAACAGAAGCCAGTGATGACTAATCACTCTCCTCTATTCTCCTGATATAAATGCACAGCAAACCCAACAATACATCAGTGAAAGGGACCATGCTGCCAGAAAACAAGCTCTGACAGGACTTATCTGAAGATGTTAAAAGCGCAGATATTTCGGTACCAAGTCTACACTTAAGGAAACAGTCATTTTCAGATAGCAACCTAGCTTTGAACCCATAAGACCCCGCCCTCCGTTCACAGCTCTCCAAAGCCACGCCTCCTCCAACACATGAACGCATACACAGTTTGACAGGCAAGTAGTACATCCTATCATTGCATTCGGTCCGAACACAATAATCGAATGGTCATTTTATGGTCCTGTGCCTTCCACTAAAGATATATAAACACACAAACATACTTGAACTATGCTTGCTATCAGACAACCTGCATAACAAAAAATACTTCTAAAAAAGCTCCCCTGCCTTTAAATAAAACAAGTATACTAGTACAATACTAGTACCAGACCAGTACTAGTCTTTCTGCAGTATTTCTCGCAGTACCGAAGATGCGCTTAAGTACCCTTGCGCTAACACTGTGTGAATATGCAGTCAAACTATTTCTGTCGTTCAGCGCTACAGAAATAATCGTGCACCTCTACAACAGTTACTGTAATTTCCAGAAATTACAGCAGAATAACAGAGAGTGTCTTATAGGCCAGTCTATAAGCTGCATTCTCGAGTGGTTATTGCTTTCTGTCTTTATTACTTACGTGCTGCTAATAAGAAGTGCGTGTACTAGACTTCACACAGCCACAGAGCAACTGCATTAAGCTTTTTAATAATGTGTGATCTTCACTATAACTTCAGGACAAGAAACATCACCCGCGTCCCTCCAAGCTTGGTCATCATCTTTTCAAAGTGCTTCATACACAATTCAGGTCTATTGAGACCAACACCATGAGTACATCCCCCACCCCTCCCCGTTCCTCTGATCCTCACAACCTCACAACCCTAATGAAGCCTCATGAAATGTCTCTCGTATGCTTCCCTCATATTTACTCGTCAATAGTGAATTGATGGTGTACCATTGAAACACGTTTTCGTAAACCTCAAGCCCGCACACACAAAGCTTTCAAATCAAGCTCATAATCAAACTCAGTGTTGTGGTAACATCGCGGCACAGAGGAAGTGTAAAGATACAAGATCTGGCAACATAATATTAATGCGTCAAATAGAGTAAATGTGAGATATCACAAACGTTAATGATATATTTGAACAAAGATTTTATAAATCTTTGTTAAAGCTGCATTCTGTAACTTGAATGAATGAAATCTTATGAAGTGTTACCAGATATTTAAAATCTAAGTACAAACATTTTAGGATCAGAATAGTGTGTTTTTTATTGTCATGATAAACACTTTCTTTACATTTATATTACAGAATTTCTATACATATTAATTTAATCGCAGCAGATGGAAAATAGCCTTCGCCAGAACAGTATGTGATCTGTTGATGCAAAATGTATCTAGATTATACAAATTACAAAACGGCCCTGTAGTGTCAAATTGACCTCCATCTGACTATCTTTAAGAGCACATTTTAAACTGTATTATAATTATTGTGCACGCAGGTTTCATAAGCTCCTATTAATTGAGCAACTACATGGCGTATGAGTGCTTCTGAAAATTCATTTGTCACACTGCAGGAGCACTGAAATGAAGTAGGTAGGGGTAAAAGTTGATTAAAACTAGTGAATAAATAACATCTGAAACCTAAAACATACGCCATCTACTATCTAAACAAAGTTTAATCTAAATCGTCAAAAGCAAGTCCATTTCTTTCATTTTGCAATGATTACTTGTGGTAATCACAACCCACGTAAATTCATTGCAGATAATTACAATGCGACATATATAAAGATGATTGGAAAACATTTAAACCGTAAGACGGGTGATGATTTTAACTAACTGGTTAAGACTAACTGGTTAAGACTAAACACGTGACATCATCTATCCAAGCCTAAACAAACCAATTTGAATCCCTTTTCAAGTCAACGCTGTATGCACGCAACAAACAAATCAGAATTAAAAAACAAACCCTTAGACTCGGGTTCAAACTAGAGTTGTTACCCGATTCATAAGGTCATGCGTGATCGTACTGGTCATGTGCATCAAAAGATTAAGAGCTACAATCTTTGTTTCCTCTTATTTAGACGTGCTCCAGCTTTCACCTCCTGTGTTTAATGGTCTTTGTCTTTTATATCGTTGTGTCAAAAGAGCTTCTATTTGTCTAGTATCGGTTCTTCATTCAACTGAGCCAAGTAGCAGGTTGGATTTATCATCCGGCACACCACCACAGGCAGAAACATGCTTTAGTAATCTCACACCAAGCGTCTCGGCTGCTGTGGCACTTTGTCAGTGTTGTGAGGCGGGGGGGATTTACTGTGGACTGAATCTGAGCTCCTAGTGGCCAAAGCTGTCCCAATTTCCCAGACCTGACTGCAGTGACCTCACATGATGAATGTGCGTCTCAGGGCAAAGAAGTACAAAGCTCGTGTTATTGATGCCCTCATTTAATAATCTCAGACCTGCTGCCGGATTCATGCACGGACCATCCACGGCAACTCCCACCTGCTCCATGATACAGTATGAAGCATAGAGATAACGCGCGTTGGATAGCAGCAGTTCTTCTGAGGTACTCTATTGAAATATCACATGCAAATTGTTTTGTGGTCTGCTGGCATTGCCTCAGAGCTCCTATGAAAGGAGGCATTTGAGTATTACTGATTAATGTGCAAAGAGTTATTCACTCCAGACTCACAGACATGTTGAGTCATTGAGTCTGTCTCCTATATTTCAAAAGGCCTCTAAAATAAAACGTACTGAGACAAAGTGAACACGATATATTCAAACCTACATTCAAGGTGACCGCATGTACCTTCATCTGCTTTTAAATCTATGTATTCGTCAGACGGTTTTAGAGTGTGTTCGCATTTGGCATGTCTGGTTTGCTTTATATGAATTCTGTTGTAATTGCTCTGTTAGTACAGTTTGAGTAAGTGTAAACGCTGCCGTGTAGATTTTGGTGTGCACCAAATGCGGACAAGCGGTCCAGGACCCAGTTAATGAACTCTAATGTGAATTAAATATGAACGCAACGCGGACCAAAGACATGTAAACAAAACAAAAACAGATGCCATAAAATGTGACCCTAAAAGACGCCTGGAGCTGTATTAACTCCTTTAAACATGTCCGATCTTTTTGAATTCTCAGCAGGTAAAATAACACCATACACGCACACATACAAAGAGCATGTTAAGCCCAACACACAGCATCATTTCGAATGTTTGGAAAGTTTTATTGCTAAATATACATCATAAAAGCTGATGAATCAGGATGTGCCTTTAGGTTTGACTGTCTTTGGTGATAATTATGCCAGTGTGAATGTCAAGCGAACCAGCGCTAAATATATTTGTTTTTCTTCTTTAGTCCACACCAAAAGAACCAAATCACAAGTGTGAATACACCTGCGCTCGGCCAAAAATATTATTAAAGACATTGCACCTTTGAGAACTTTAGTGCTGTTTATGAACCCAACACAATATGTTGCTCAGCCCAGAAATTGTTTTTTTTTGTACACTTTAGTAGAATTTCAGCATTGGACATTTTTAGCTCTATTATGCAGGTCAGGTATGGCTTCGCGTAGTCACTCTGAAAGCAGTCTAATGGAAGGAGCGAGAAAAAAACATGATCTACTTACGGAAGAAACACGACTCACAGCGCCAAATGGCTTTCTGCGTTTTCTCAGGCCGGGTTTGAGGGATATGGGTCTGTGCCCTTTTTCTCACAATGGAGGCGCGCATTATTTTGCTGTGCAAAAATACCCCATCAACTCCAAATTATACACCAAATTACAGGCATACGCTTTAAGGACATGGGCTCTGGAAAAGTCCACAGTGAATTTATGTGACAAGTATTGGGTAAAGGGCCACTTTTTGTGATAGATATGACTCAGCAGACGGCTTTGTTGTCGTATAAGCGGGGAGTTTTTGGTAAAGGGAAGTTTGAAGATGAAGATTGAGGCTGAAATGGGGCATTAAGAAAATGACACAGTCCATTTGGGCTCCCGATTCCTCCTCTGGTCGTCTCGCTGAGACATGATTAATGGATGTAATCAAGTGATGTCCCTCAGTCTGCCTGTGCCCTTCATGGCCTCGGCTAATTACACCGCGCGCAACAAACAAGCCCAAATCACAACAGACGCTTTATGGAGTGAGGGCGTTCTTTCATGAGCTCTGCTGTGTGTTGAGCGTATGTCAGACCGAAGCCAGAACGCAACGGCCAGCAGAGTCTGAATTCACACAGAACGTACAGCGTAAACCTGAATTAAAATGAGCTTTATTATCAACTGTGTGTTGTACACGCAAGTATTTTTCTTTGGCAATGGAAGTTTCCAGCATACAGATTCAAATGCAACATCAAGATGAATATTAAAAAAATTTAAAAGTCAAATATAAAAATGTGAAAAATCTAAAAATACAAGTGGCACTTGTTTAAAAATATAAGACACAACTGTACAGAGTAAATGTATTTCATTAGTATACATATGCGTGTTCCTGTGGTTCAGCTGGTGGAGCATTACGTTAGCAGCACAAAGGTTGTGGGTTCGATTACCGGGGAACACACAAACAGATCAAATGTTTACCCTGAATGCACTGTAAGTCGCTTGCATAAACGCATCGGCCAAATGCGTAAACATAAACATATTTACAGCTGCTATGCTATGTACACCTGCGCCTACGGTAATATAATGTGCCAAATAGGTGATGATATGCACAGGAAATAAGAATAAGTAGGAATGAATTTACATACGATATGACTTTATCATATACACAGCGGGAAGTATCCACAATACTAGACAAAAAAAAACTAATTGAGACAATTATAAAAAAATGAAGGAAAAAAACATAACAAATCGGCAACGTTACTGTCGAACATCTTTACAGCTGTCTGTCTATATAGTTCAGCTGGTCTATTTAATGACACTTAATTGCGAACCGCTGTAAATTTTTACTGCACGGGTTATCATGAGAGCAATAAAACAGCCGTGATCTAATACTAAACTCCTGCCAAATACGAGGATGATGTCATCTGATCTCTCCTTGTTTTAACCGAAACATTTCGAAACGAGCACCTCTACAAACGATGTTGTTTTTAAATGAACGCTAGTTTTCAAGGGCTCTAACAAGCAAAGGCAGCAGATACACTTCAATTCTGTTCTAACATAATTACACAAACAGCGCCTGGCTGATCTTTTATTTTACAGCCGTTTGAGAGACACAGAAACGTACTTAATTGTCATTATCCTTCAATCAAAACCTCAGATTTGCAAAAACAGCAAACCAAATAATAAATAAGCAGCTGAGGGGCAATTTAGATGGGCCACAATGGAAATAAATGCTGAGTCAAATTAGAGTCATTTACCAGGCAGAGCTGCCAATACTGACTTGGGTAAATATTGACCTTTTGGTATCTTAAATTATCGATCTCATCTCACAAAGACATTTCTCGGCGCCCAACGCTTCTCTAACGCATCTCCAGCTCTCGCGCTTCTGCGTCCAAAGATAAAGACCAAATTAATCAATCTACAAAACTTCTGGGGCAATTTCCCAACAAGTTTTAAAAATGACTCTCTCTTCCCTTGATGCATTTGGATGGTCACTCTTCTCTCTGTAGGATGTGCATTCATACGTTTTAAAGGCCACGCTGCTGCTCATACTTCATCCAGGCAACTAATTACCGAGTTCAGTGATGGAAAGGCACATATTTAAACTGCAGTCCATTAATCAAACTTAGGCTGAAATATTAATAATACATGTTAATTTAGCAATTACGACCCTTAATTGCAGAGGCCCCAATGAAAGCTCCGTGAATCGCGAATGATTTAACGTCTGTTGTACGACATTTATTTCTGGTAAGTAGCACATCGCTACAAACGTAAAAAACCTTCAGAAAAGTACGATTAGCGTGGAATTTTCTTTCTAGAAAACTTTAAATGGCTTAATTGTATCGCCAGCCAGAGAGTTATGAGAGGGGGAAAGGTGAGACATTCGTGGCAGGTATGTTTTAAATACATGTATGTATTAAAGCTTTTTAAAACCTTAAAAGGTTTTGAAAACTAACCCCAAAGGACCCTTTTCAAGTGATTTTAGTGGTTAAAATTTAAAACATTTTAATAAACAATACACTAAAAAGTGAGCAGTTTGCATTCGTGAAAAATATAACTGTGGCGACGCAAAACTTTTACATGCATACGTAACTTGCATAATGAAAAACAATACAACTTTAACTATGGTCTCCTGAACTGAATTCTGGGTATTCTCTCTCGCTCTCCTTCACCCACACTATTATAATACTGACCTATTCGTTCCCCACCGCTTGAGTCTACCATCTGCTGGGCCCAACCTTCACTCTCTCCATCTGGATAAACGAAACTCTCTTCTGCTGGGCTTAGATAGACAGACAGAAATACTTTATTGATCCCCGAGGGGATATTCAGCTGCAAAACAACACCATGCAAAGAAAACACCACTGTGCATATACACAGTCAATCATGCTAATTGCTAAAGGTTCATGTAATGTCACCAATGCAAAATCATAACATTCACTGTGCGAATGCTAAAGGGCCCGTGTTGGTCAGACTACTTTGAAACTATGGCTTGCCAAGCTACAAACTACCCATAATTCAACAGTGAGAGAACTAGAGTCAAGCTACCTTTTAGGGAAAAATAAGTTACCGTAAGCGCCACAACATATAACCAATACCGTTCAAGGAGGCAGTTCCTTTAAAATTACATAATTATTAGATTATATATTAGGGTGAGTTAGTATAATAATACAAATTAATTTACACTAAACACAAAACTAATACAAACAAAAAACTGAAGTAACCATTGAAATGAATCTGTGAATCCGTTTTGAAATAATGAATGAACTGACTCACAATTTATGGGAAAGATAATTGCTTCAGTCGCGTGAACAACATAATGCGACAAAACCGGCGTAACGTCACGCTACACCACAACTTTTTGTAGTTTATCTGCATGGCTCTATTCACAGTCCATGCTTCAAAGACGCTTTACAGGAAATCATACCAAAACTCCCCCAGTGAGTGAGCCAGTAGAGTTAAGATAATGGTCTGATTGTTCTCTATGTTAGTTCTGCTTAAATCCAACTCACTGATGTTTGTCAGATACTCGAGACGCTATTATGTTATTACAGATGTCCCCAAAAAGGATAAAGAAAGTCTTTGAAATAGGACATTTTTCTTTGTGTATTGTAACAAGCCACTGGCAATGAAGCAAACTGAAGGAGTTCTGTGGGCCTTCTAAAGTTCTAAAACTTAAAAGCTAAAGGAACCAGAGATCACACAGCCCCTCTAATGCTGAATTTGCATGTCATTTCCGATGCGCGCGCACGCCGCTGCATGCTCACGAACTTTAACATTTTGTCTCATTCAAAGTCAAACTAATTAGCACATGCTGCCTAGATTTCCTTGAGGAAATAACATTTGATTTAAATACGTCCTCTGAAAATATTTACATTGCTAATGGGCGCCTCAGACTGCGCGCCTCGATGGTAAATAAATATGTCAGGCTTTGTTTCTTATGAGCTGTCGTGCTGAAATTATCTACCCATGAGCAATCGTTAGTGCCTGTAGTTTGACGCTTCAGACTGTATTTGCGCAGGTGGGGACGGCGGTGTAATTAAACCGCCGCTGTCTCGGTTTGCGGGAAGTGACAAACGCTGCTAAGGGTAACTTTAAAACGACCAAACAATGTGAAGCGACAAACGTCTTGTGCGTTTATGCGAAACCAACGTCTGCTAATGATAATGAAAACAACCCGCTAATGCGATTCCGTTTGCGCTCAAGTTATCTTAGTGATGTATAACGGCTAATTTCCTCCGCGAGCATCTGCAGATGATAGAGCGTCTACGCGATGCCACAGTTTTTCAACCTCCGGCTATCAACACCGTGGAACACAACAGGTGTGCGCCATGTAGCAACCTTGTGCTGCCCAACCCAAACATCCCATCTTGCACATCAGATTTATGGCTGTTGCCTCCTTTCTTTGGCATAAACAACTCATTTGGACAGCCAGCATGTTGTAAACAATGCAGGCCCGCAGGCGATATATCAATGCAGCCCAGAGATTTATAAGTGTGAAGTTGAGGCTGAAATCTCAGCAGACAGCCGCTCTTGGTCTCATTGGCATCCTCATACACTAATCCTTTGCCTTCCCAATGCTCTTATCATTGCTACATCATACATCTGACCCCAGTGTGTTTACTGAGGTCTGCCAGGCCTTTTCCCAACATTCCTACCAAATCCGTCATGAACCAGTCAAGAAATGCCAATGCTGAACTGGAGGCTGATGATAGTTCCATGTAGAGGTACCCAAGACTCGAACAGTAGGTCTCCTTTCTGTTACTCTTATCTCCTCGACACATTCTCAGCCCTCACCACCATGAGCAAAAGCCATGTGTTACTTCACACACGCAACATCCACCAACAGACCTTCAGCTGCACGGCTATCATGAGAAAGCTGCTTGAAGAAGAGATGAGGAGAGAGACAGAGTGAGCCGTCCACGGGTTCGAAAAGGTGACAGGATGACGGCATAATTGGCAGGCTTTCTCCCATAGAGAGAGTCATACAATGATAGAGTAGCCCAAAAGCCGTGTCATGGCGGGGGGCAAATTGAAGTATGAAGAAATATGTTTTACATTTGATTAACGTTTCAAATTTACATAAGAAAATCATCGAGTAATTTACTGCTGCATGACCCCACTGTAATGACTTATTTTATTGCACATTATTCACATATTCATAAACCAGTCAGGAAAAAGTTGAATATGTTATTTAAATAGTAATATTTTGCAGTATTTATCCCAATTATTTACTATAATTCAAGGCTATGCTTTCTAAAACTATACCACACTCTCCCCATACAAAAATACAAACGCTATGATATATGCGCAGACGTGTAAAAAAATAAAAAGATGAAAAAACAAATCCATTGTAGGTCAACGAGTCGATAAATGCACAGCAAGAGTCTCACAGGCGGATTCAATCGCTCTTTATCATTTGACAAATCTCAGAACCCATGATGGAGCACTAATGCATTTACAAGATTCTTAATGGCAGTATAAAATTTCATGTAACAATCATCCACATATATTCAAAGCTTCCTGACACTCTCAATAGACCTCTGAATGCGAGTTTTCTTTGGCGCCATCAGCGCACGTCGCAGACACCTACGTTCTATCTGATACGAGCTATCAGTGGCAGCGTAATCATAAAACAGAGAGAGTTTAAGATCAGCTTGCGTGGCTTTCTACCGGAAACGAACGTTTCAGCGGAACGTGAGAAAGCTCGTGATTAAACTCGGACTTGTCTGTAATTAAATGCTGTTCCAGAAACACGTTTCATATGTGTGACATCACAGGATAAATCATCCCTGATCAACCTCACCTTCTAACAGCTAAACGAAACTGTTTTGGCTGTTCGTATGTGCTGTGCTTTAGCGCTTTCGTTTGTGCTTTTGCTCGGCACGTTGTCAGCATGCTAATGAGGCATTGCCACGGAAAATGATGTAAAACAAATCAACCTTATTAATTAACTAGTCTGATGTCAGCTGTTCTACCATTGCTGTTATACTTTGTCTAGAGTCAACTCAACTGAACGCCTAATTTAAAGGTACGGTAAGCAGTTCTGGAGACGCTAGCCATAGCAACCTAACCTAGCTCTAAAAGCATAAAATCCCACCTCCCCTTCAGAGTGATCTCCAAAGCCACGCCTCCTTCAATAGTGTGTGGAGGTATGCAAATACGTAGCTTGACAGGCAAGCAGGACATCCTATCATTGCATTCGGACCAGTGCCTTTTACAGAAGACATACACTTATATAAATATGTTTAGAGTGCTTTACTTAGTGATTGCTATCAGGATGTAAAGAGATTTTCAATCTGCTTTAAAAAAATGCCTTTTTATTATTAAACCCTTATTATTAGCCCCCTCTTACTATCCAATCAAAAGCTTCATGACCAACAATGATATTTAGACTGCATTTTCAAGTCATTCACTAGATACTTTGAACAATCAACCATTAATTCTGAATGCATTTTTAGAACTGAAAACAGTCAATAAAGAACTCCAGCACTACCATGTAAACAAGCGTCATTCACTGTGCATGCATGAATCATACACACCAAACCAGACAAAGTCAAGATATCTGCGTGTAGCTTAACATTTGTGTCAGTCATCCAAACGGATTCAACTCATTATTTGCTCCATTTTCATTCTTGATTGAACTGAAGTGTACAAGAGAAAAGATTCTGCCTGAGATCCGCCCGTTTCTCTGATCTTATCAGCTTACAGAGGAACAGAACTGAAACGCTGTTGTTACAAATGATTCCACATCTACTCAATTATAGCATACAGCGCGAAGCCGGAATGTGTTTACCAATCACAGATTCCTTCCTCTATTAACTTTAATGATGTCATTAACTGTCATTTTTGCCTCTTTTCCTTGCTGAAAGAGAAAAGCCTTTCTGGCGAACAGCGGCCTGGTACTGCTTAACGCCAACATTAAAAGCTACCCAGTTTACTTCTGTTGCGCTACAGAGGAACACAGGGATAAAACGTAGGGTGGGGCTTGTATTTTAAACATCTGGAATTGATTGGATGTTGAAAACTGGTCGTCACAAATCGGAAGGAAGCCAGAGGCAGAAAAAGAGGCGGAGCATGTTTTGATAAGGTTACAAAGACCAACATTAAAAAAAATCTCTGGAATGTGCATTAAGAAAGTCAATTTTAAATCGAGTGGCACAGCCAGGGGTCTGCTGAGGACTAACATTTTTAAGATTAAAGGAATATCGTATGGCTTCAATAACACTTTTATGGTGCTTTTAGCCATTTTAGAGCTTGACAGCACCGGTCTGCTTCGACTGCATCCTCATTACTTAGAAAAGTGGCCGGGATGTTTTTAAAAAATTAACTGTTTGCGTACCAAAGGACTACTTAAATTCACCACGAAATCAAAATACACTGTCTGATTTTTATGGAATACGGCAGTGTTTATTATAATTTAGACATGCGCATCATTTCTGATCATTAATCAAAATCTGAAATACACTTTTGTAACATCCTGGGAGGAGCCAGATACATTAACCCCTCCCCCTCAACAGCAGTCTGCTGCTTTGAAACACCCACTTTTGTAGATCCAAACAATCCCCTGTGGAACATAACAAGCCACGCCTTCATTTCACTGTGAATTACATCAGAACACTGCAATCGATTGCAACTTCCAGTGCAGGTGGACTTTTACCTTTAATTCTTGCTTTTTCAAAAGCGGGTGAAATAAAGCTGTCAGGTTCAGAGGCACAGCAGTTTAATGTTTCTCCTCTGAAGCCAGTGTACCAGCCCGCCCACACACACACTAGAGAGTTTAACCGGGTTTGGGCGGGCGAAGGGCAGTGCCAGGCCTGTCAGATGGCAGCTTGTCGCGCCTCGCCAGGGTGACAACGATGGACTGGCATTGGCTACAGGTGGGTCGGCTAGCACACCAGTTTTCTGGCATCTATACTGTGATGTTCTGGTCTGGCAAGGAGGACGATGACAAAAAGAGTCATGAGAATCAAAGGTCAAAGAGTCATGAGGGAGTCACCTGGACATGTTTCTGGCAGACGAAGATGGAGATGAGGAGATGAATCATACCAGACATCTGTGGTCACTGTACTGACATGTGCGGGCATTTTGAGAGTTAAAAGTCTTTCAAAATGTTCATTGGCATATTTTATTGTTTTCAGTAATTATTCATAAGCAATGTCGTTTCAAAGGGAAATGATAATGAAGGCTATCCGGCTGTAAATCACTCTGCCTGGCTGTGTCAGCGAATGCAAATTTATATAACATATACATAATTGATACAGACGTTTTAAATGTTGGTCACTGGCCAGTTTTTGGGAAAGAATTTTAGTCACACACAGAATGCATGAAAAGATGCCTGAAACAAATATTAAAAAAAAGTGTAATAAAAAACTGAATTATTTTCCTCAAGTACAATATTTGTAAATGTTTGCCAATTAAAAAGAAATACCTTTCCAACAGTGTCATAAAAGTAGTCACAAATTTATTATTTACACAATCGATTTGAAATCATTAATAAATCAGTAATAAATCATTAAAAATATAAACAAATTCTGGACAGTCTGAGAGAAACAGTTGCCATCACTTTACCTGCAGAACATCAAATATTTTCTGTCTCGCTTCACGCTGTGAGCACATAAACTTTTAAAATTTATGAATCCAGGAATTCTAATGACGCATTAGCTAAAGGCTAGGTCACGTTTCGAATGAATGGCAAGTGCTGGCCGAAGCAGCTGGCATTAGCAAGACGCTCACAGAGAGCTTTATGGAACCTGGGTGAAATGATTTACTACGCAACCCGGCTCCTGGTTTTAATCCTGCAGGTTTAGGAGAAGGTCGTAATCACTTCTGCCACCACTAGGTCAATAGGAGCTAAGAGCATAGGGTGCAGTACAGTTTGGAGACATGCGATAAAACCTAAAGATACACTTCACTGACAGAACAAAGGTAACTGAGCTTTAAACCAAAAAAATCCATTTCTTTTGCAGATAGCTGCAGGTCTAATGCTCTAAACATGGTGATCAAACACATGTACACATATTTCAGAGCTGAATTTGTTGTTAATCTGGTACGACCGCATGCTTCAGCAGGTCTAACATTTTCAGTAAAGCAACACAGTAATGAGATCTAATTAAAAATCTATTTAATGGAATGTGATGTAATTTGTCATGACTTTATGTTGATTGATATGGTCAGACCTACAAAAACAATAAACAAAACAACACAAAAGGCTTAGGAGACAAACATACATGAATGGGCAAGTCAGACACAAAAAGATGCAGTAAAACAACAACTATGTTTGGAATAGCATGCTAACGCTATTTAATCTCAGAAAATCGGATTAAAATGCAAAATAACTTTCTCATTCCAGAGATACATGGATTACACTTTCTGAATTAAAAATGCATGTGACAAACGTAATGAGGTCGTGATAAGTAGCACACGACTCTATAAAACGTCTTTCATGCTGTAAAGCCTACTATTTTCTACTGTTTTATTTTTAAAACCGAGGTCACATACTGTTTACACTGTGCAATAGTTAGCAAACGGTACACTAGCATGTTATCCCAAACATAGCGCTTAAAAACAATCCAAACATTTTGCAGCAGGTGCCTAGAAATGCTTGAGGTTAAGTGTCGCCCCCTCCTGGCGGGGTATAACCCAACTGTGGTAGTTTATATGGTAATGCAGTTCATCTTTTTGTTGTGTCAGTTTATCTCCAATATAACACATGCACAGCAAGTCTATGTCCACCGCAAGTTCGACAAATTAAAAAGTGATGCATAATTTAGAAAGTAATTTAGCCGTGGAGCCAAACGAGCCGAGATCTGTGCTCAGGTGTGTTTTTTTATTTTTCATTTGGCAGGCCGACTCTTCCATTTCCTGTTCATACATCATTTCTCTGTTTCCATCATTATTGCTTAAAATATAGGAGCAGATCTCCCACAATAGGTCAAGGGGGATGATATTGTATTTTAAAAAGTCTAATTTAAAACCTGACACCTATCTGGGGATAAAGCCAATTAAAAATCCGGCAATTAATAAGAGAATATTGCAAATCCTTACATCCCAGTGGTGGAGCAGCACAAAGGCACAATACGGTTTGGCAAATGAATGCAACCTCACTAGGAAAACTACCCCTGACTATTAAAATATGTGGCTGGGGGTAATATTACATTACCGAGCACCAGGAGGTTCTTTTTCATTCCGTTTCTATTCTTGGCGCTAATGTCAGGTGAAACATCGGTGCTCCTCATCCCTCGTGAAACGTCTCTCTGTTCCTTCAATTAAAAGACACGGCTGAACGTCCACTGACCGCACGGTAACGCGGTCATCAGAAGCTGCGTGTGATCCTGACATGCGTGCTGTACAAACGCTGAGAATTTAAAGGCTGTGTTTAAAAGCAACATTTTTGTGCCTCTTATGCATATATTCATTCTGTGCCGCGCGCTCAATCCTTTAATTCTGTGAAAATAAACAGCGCGAGGATCAATGAAATTTAAAGTTCCAGACAGAGATAGCCTCCAGTCTGCAGCAGATGCAGTGCATGAGAAAGCACTTCCTGACGCAAAGAAGGACGCAAGCGATGTTACATCCCATGCGTTCTGTTATCAGAGAACACACAAACTGTACATAAATGTACGGTACACCCTGAATGCACTGTACGGTAATCACCTTGAATAAAGACTTCTGCCAAATGCGTAAAATGTAATTAAAAAAATTATAGACACACCTGAAATATGAAATTTATTTCAGGCCTTCAGTAACAAAATATTAATCAAGGACCATCTGCAAACAGCGTTTTATCTCTGAGTTAACTGGTATTTAGAGATATCCTGACAGAGGAATTATAAGTGTGGTTTATTACATCAATTATTATTTAAACTTAATTTGTCCTTAAGGTACAATCTGTAACGTCTGTCTCACTAGTGCCATCTCTGTTTGAAACCTAAAACTGCATGTTACTTTACATACACTTCACTACATTGAAGTTAAATGATTCCACAACTCAAATTATAAATCATGTTTTGAGTTTTGAACATGTTTTGAACACTGATCTATTATGTACTGATTCAATAACTGATTTAAGTTTTTTTAAACCAAACGTTACGGATTGTAGCTTTAATAAACAGCATATCTATATTGTTGAAAACCTTTTAGGTGTCCAAATACAGCGCAAGAAACAGAAATATTGGAAGAAAACATGGCCGAATGTAACAAAACTGATGAAGATTGAATAACTGCCAGATCTCTTTCTGCCAAGCACTCCTGCCAATTTTACAATTTACTAACTCTATTAACTCAAATTGCATGTATTTGACAGCACAGCTGCACCTTTCTAGAAAAAACAGTCATCTCACTTCAGTCACGACTCTCGGAAGACATCTAAACAAGATCAGATCAAGCGCTGCAGTTTCATAACTTATACTGACAGAGCGCTTCATTAAGATCTAAGAATGGAGCTCTTTGTAACGTGGAAAACCTAAATGGGAACATCAGTCCGTCGATACTGACACTGTTCTCATCTAAATGCTTGTCATAATAACTTAGCTCTAATTACTGATGGAGGCTCTCATTCTGGAAATCTGAATCATGTGACCGCATGATGGGCATTTGTAGTCCAGATCCAATCTGGAAGACAGTGATTCATCTTCCTCACTCTCAGGGAGTTAAGACAGGCCCCTTTCTCTTTTTCTTCGACCACGATTAGTGAGATGAATTCTAAGCTAAGTGCTTGGAATTTGTCCTCCCCAGAATCAGATCTCTAGGGACAAAGCTGGTGGTATTGTGCAGTCACTCAGCCGCAGTGTCCCGTTTTGATAAGTCATCATTAACCGGCAGGGCTCTCCATCAGAGGTCCGCTTGTCCGCCCCTCTGCCTGGCCGCTGCACGCCTCATTCCACCTATCGCTGATGACCAGCAACCTCTGTCTCCGCCTCCTCCTCCAGTACACAACTGCTGGAGGAACACGGGGGAGATGTCTCAATGCAGAGACAAGAACAAGCCGTTACATTAAGGATGAGCCATGACGGTTGACTAGTTATAGTATACAATGACTGACTAGTTAATTAGTAAGTATTAACTACAGGTTTTATCATTTTGAAATTGTTTTTAAATGTTTTTTTTTTATTCTTTTGTCTCTTTTCCACTGTTTTCAAAAGCAAGAGCTCCTAAAAATGTGTCTTACTAAGATCAGGGGAACCTGAAACCAGCCTAATTATTTGTGAATTCTTTAAAGGGGTAGTTCACCCAAAAATGAAAATTCTTCCATTATTTACTCCCCCTCATGTCATTCCAAACCTGTATGACTTTTTTCTTCTGTGGAACACAAAATATGATATTTTGGGTTACAATAGAATATAATAAACATACAAGGGGAGTCAATGGGTGCCATTGTTGTTTGTTTACCGATGTGCTTCAAAATATTTTGTGTGTTCCTCAGAAGCAAAAAGGTTTGGAATGCCATGAAGGTGAGTAAAAGAATTTACATTTTTGGCTGATCTACCAACTAGTTGACTATGAAAAATATACAACAACTGACGAGTTGATTAGAAAGGTTGACTACAGATTTTTCCCTTTTTTCTGTTGTGTTCTATTCCACAAAACCTAATTATTTCAGACTTCCTTAAAGATCAATTAGTCAAGCATTCATTCAAGGCACCTGCACTTACTGATACTTACTCTGTTTCATTTATCTCCATTAAAGTTTCAACCTTCAAAACGGGTCTTTCTGCATAGTTTTCAACATTCAAAAGCAGCGTGTGTGAACGCTGAATTCATCCGATGTAAAAAGCCGATCTCGCATGAAACGAAGAGAAGTGTTTCCTAATGCTTTATATGACTCGCATTCATAAACCATTTATAATCGGCACTGTTTTTATTCCACGTTACTCATGAGCACTCAAATCAAGGCAAAAAACACACAAAAGACTAATTCAGACTTTCATAATCAACTTTCTCTTCCTTTCCAACAATTTCCTTTTTGAACGGCTCCGTGCCAGACGATATTCAGTGTGGGACAGCACCACCCACGCAGTTCAAAGGGAATACTGCATGTTTAAAACCAAGCAGAACCACAGAGCAGCAAGCATCTCCTGTACTGGATTTCCAATCTCTCTTTTAGCGCCGACATTCTATCATTTGCTTAACAAGCTCATTAGTGCAGAGTATTGAGAGTGTCATGTGATGCCAAAGTGCGGTGCTCTTTGCTCCGGTAAAGATTCTTATTTAGCTTACTGGTTCTGTTTGTTTCCAGAGACCCGACACCTCACGCACGGAGGTTTATGTAGCGAGATAATGGAGCGCAATCGAATGATGCAGGAGTCGGCGTGAAGACTCCTCTCCAAAAGGGAGAACACAATCACCCGCTGTGTAATTGAACTGACCCTCTGACCATTTGCTATCTTTGACCCCTACACGCAAACCGATTCTCATTTCGCGACAGGGGACGAGAAATAGCTATCGTGCGCTGCACCTATAGTTTTTAGAGTATATAAGGACTGCGTTTAAAGTGTGGGGGTAGAACGACCGCACGGAACTGCGGTGTGAAGATTCATCAGCCAGGAGTGGCAGGTTTTAAAGTCTCCGTGTTCAGGGGAAGCAATTTTTGATGAGCACAGCTCTGAGAATTCGCGCATTACAGAGGTTTTATGTTTGTGAGGGAATGAGCGACTATTACACCAGTGAGACGCGGCGTGACTGGAATACTGCGACAGGGCTCTGACAAATAATTTACTGAGGCAAGTTTACTTAAACAGTTGCGTCATTTTTGCATGCGATATTTTAACTCAAAAACTTGCTTCTCCTTTACTAACCACCCACAATCCAGCATATCCAAGAACTAAATAAACTGCAATATTATTGTGTTATTAGCAGTTCTATGAAATAACTGTCTATTCTCAACAAACACTTTCTAAATCACTGTTTCTCAACCAGGGGGCTGAGGCCTACTAGAGGGCCTTGCCAAACTTCCAAGGGGCCTCAAGATGACTTAAAATGATTTGAAATTGAACAAAATAAGCATTAAAATAAGATAAAAACTGAATCATTAAGACATTTCTTAGTGCTAGATGAACATACTTTAAACTTTCTGGTAATGCCAAGCTGTAAAATATTTTATTGGGTAGAAATTCAGTAAGGGGGCCTTCAAATATTGTTTTGGACAATAGGAGGGGGCTTAAAGACAAAAAGGTTATGACTGGTCTAAACTGGATTTGTTACAGACTGGGTCTTGAATAGCTTTATTACTGCACCATTTCCCATTAAAGTATACCAGATAACGCTAGCCTGCTGTATCCTCGCGACCCAGCATTATAACTGGCCTACAAGATGAGGAATTATGCTATGAAAATTGCGTTCAGCACTAACTCTGGGGGTGCGCTTGCAGTGTTACCCAATTCACACGATTCCTCCAGTAATTGGACGCTAAAGCAATGCAGAGAGCGCGGACCAAAAAACGAAACTACAGTAATTCATTCTCAAATTCCCCACCGTGTCTTTACACTTTGTAAGCAACATGTTCAATTTGTAGTTCCAGAAAGACGAAAAGGTAAGAAAAGGTCACATCAGTAAGAAAGGCTGTGTTATTGAGTCAGAACTGTTACAGACATTATTAATGAATATAAGAGAAAGTTGTTAGCACCA
This sequence comes from Botia kubotai, assembly GCA_036877585.1. NCBI lineage: Eukaryota > Metazoa > Chordata > Actinopteri > Cypriniformes > Botiidae > Botia > Botia kubotai. The sequence continues at coordinate 11,086 of JAZGTI010003663.1, read as the reverse complement.
CTTCAGTACTTCGCCAGCGAGCATCTTGGGACCGCAGTCTTCTTCTGTGGTATTTAATTCCACATCTACCAGACTCAGCTAGACCTTCAAATAATATTACTGCCGAACGCAGTCGATAAATGATAACAGAACAGTGGTTTTAAAAAAAGGCTGCGATACCAAAATATGTTTGTGCGTTTGAAGTTCAAGTTACCTTCCTGTATTTTTTTTTAAGTGCGCCTCAAGATCATAATAATCACCAGTAGCAAAGTAAAAAAAAAAATCTCCTCAGAAAAGTCATTACTTATACTGTATAAATACTTTTTATGCCTTGCATAGGAAGTAAGACCGCAAATGGAAATGGCTTCTAAGATCTGTGGGCCTGTAGGCAAAGCAATTGAAAACCGTAATGGAATATATGTCTATTCACCTCCACTTTCACTCATGTTTGTCACTGGGTCAAAATACGTCGGTTTTCCAGTCAGGCTAAGGATGTTTGACAGAGAGGCCGGGCGTCGCTCCTGAGATCCGTCGTGCGAAAACAATGGCAAGTATTGATCAACGGCTCTAAGGGCTATTTGAGCCGATGCATAATTTATCAGTTTGCGCAAAAAGGAAATGCAGAACAAACTCATTTCTTGACGCCGAGCCAGTAAAATTGGAGCGGCTCTCGGTGGAGATTACAAAGAGTAAAGCAAACACTCCGCAAGGGGGGCACCGTGCGCTCCTTTCTTTATACAAGACGCTGCAGGTGGACACGAGTTTAATTACCCTGAAAATCACACCGCCATTCCTGTGGCCAAGCTGATGTCCTGTGACATACAGTAGACGGGGGGGAGCTCTGAATACGGTCGTCAAGGCCACTGGCTGCGAGAAAAGCATATTCATCCTTCGGCAGGGTTAAAGGAGGAAACCCTGTTGCAAATATCTCTTCCCCCATCGGGATTCGATACCTGTGCAAAGTCACTCCAAGGTGATATCTGCCTGAATTGGACATTGGGTGTCTCTTGACTGTTCATTATTAATTCAGTCTCTGGCTCATGGGTGCCACAGTATCATTTCAAAGGGCGAGATGAGAAATTGAGGAGCAGGGGGAGTAATACTGCAGCTTTGCTTTCTAACCTGCCTCCTGCCCGTCAATATAGCCACTCAAGTGATGAGGGTCACAGGCAAACTCCTCGCGGGCTCTGACAGCTAATGCTTTTTGCCTACAGAAATCTGGGCAGCGCAGACTCGCAGAGGAATCTGGCATGAGCTCAGTGAGTAACAGGGAGCTGATTTATTTGCTAATTCTTCTGTGACAGCAAGAAGCAGCCGTGTCTGGAAAAAGGAATTACAATAAAATGACTTAAATATACTTTTTCAACAGTTAAACTACCTCCTCAGCCTTATATTATGAGCACTGTTCTTTGTGCAATGCATTTACAAAAATGGTCTTACTGTAAGTTAAAGCTGCAATGTATAGTTTTCGCCTCTCTATCGCCAACTCTGTTTGAAACATGAAATTGCAGGTTACTTTACATACTTTATCACGTATGTTGAAGCCAAACTAGCATGTCCTGGGAAATTAGACCCGACAACTCAAATTATAAATCATTATTCTAAGCTTTCTGCAAACTTAAGGAGACTGTATTGAACACGGATCCGTCATGTCTTTGCTCAGTACCTGATTTTGTTCAGTTTTAACCCAAAAAGGTTACAGATTGCAGCTTTAATAACTACAAATATTTTTCTATAATTAACTTTCTATAATTTACTTGAACGGAAAGTCTACAAACTACAGCATCGTCATACAATTAAGACCAGCGATACGCATAAAAACTACTTAACTCACAGAGTCGACTGACTTTTCACGGTACGTTCATTTTATGTTAACTAGCTAAAATATCTAATTGTTCTCCTTACAAAGAACGTGCGTCTGTGCCTTTATTGCTCAAAAAAGGTAATTGAACTGGGACACCAATTGAATTCTATTCCTAGAAAATGCCTCTGGAGAAAATGTATTGAGAGCTAAATATAAAACCAAGAGTTTATTGAAAAAGTTGAAAAACAGACATCGACATGAAGTTTATAGACTTCCAGCTGCAGCTTTCAACCGATGTGTTTGCAATAACGCAGTCTTGGGTAAAAATAAATCTGACCACAAACACTATTGAAAGGCGATTCAAATATGATGCACTCGCTCGATGTCTCGGCAAAAGCAATTACGTTTGAAACGAAACATAATTGAATGTTTAAAGAAGAATTACCTCTGTAGATCGCAACGGAGCACAGCCCACCGCTTTAAATGACAACAGGCCGTCGACAGTAAAATCACTCGCTTCTTGTGTCCTCTTTTGAGCCATGAGGCTCGTTTTTGTTTATTCGAGGCTGACAATATGTTGTGTGCTTTGAGACATGGCCTCAAATACAGCTCTTTTATCTACATCATTTTTTTAAGGGATGCCAAGGTGGTTGGCATGGCAGTGTGCTATGGGGGACTGCTCCAACAGCTGTCCCCACAAAAATAAATGTTCCAAGCACCGGCACATCTTTGACATTGCAACAAACAGCGTTCTCCTACAAGCGCTCGCTCTGCAATTCATCATGAAAACATATCGCAAAGTATCGCAGCAGAGTGTCTATGGCTAGCCTCGGGCTATGATGCAGACCGAACAGAGGAAAAGCATTAATTTAGTATTGCCCCACAGTGATAAGAGGATGAGAGTCAGGCGATATTGTTCATCGGCCGATCTATAAACTCAATCAACACACCTGCCCATCACTAGCTCTATAAAGTCTTATTAAAGGCTATGCGTACAGCGCCGCAGATAAAAGGCCAGGGTCATTGCTGTAATATCTGTCTGCTTCGCTTCAGGGTTTTATTGTGGAGTAAACTCGCTGCCAAATGGCAGCCAGGCAAACGTAAAGCAGATCTGTTAACGGCATTCCGCCGTGTAGCGTTTCGAACGGCACTTCGTTTGCCACGCTAATTCTTACTGTAACTATGCAAAGGGGAAGATGGAGAGCAGATACAAGAGCAACCGAGTACAATTGAATTACGACGTCTGAAAAGTGATACAAATTGTAAAACAGATCAGGGCCACGCTACAATTCATGAAACGGAAACGTCAATGAGCGGCACTCAGCTGAAGGCAATTTGCATGCAAATTGACTCTCGGTTTGATATGATCAAAAACTACGATGTGGCATGCCCAACATGAATGGCTTTCCACCAAAAACAACACTGGAGGCAGCGATCCTTCAGGTGGAGCTGATTAAATTACAGTCACCTCGTGGCTCAGCAAAGTGACTCACAACTGGGTCACGCGACCCATCAGAAGTGTGAAACAGTGACACGGCTAATTTCTGACTTGGAAGGGCGCTCCATCACTTCATGTCAAAAGATTAATGGTGGAAAATGTCACAGAGAATAAGGTCACGCACTGAGAGACCTGATTTTTGGGGGGCAACGTGACTTCTGCGGTCTGGTTTTAGGCACATCCTGGTACCCTACCAGTACAGCTCCATGCAGAATTCATAGACAACAAAAAAAACAGGCCCCAGCCTCAGCTGAGTGCTTCAAACAGGAAATAGTTCTTTTACTTAAAAATAATGAGCCATCATTTACCAATCAGCTGTCAAGCTCTGACCATGTACACAAAACTGTGACAGTAGTCTAAGCAGCCCGTTTTTAGATACTGTTCAACTCTTAATTCGAATAGTTTAGTCAAAGAGGGGGACAATATGCTACCTTGAGCAAAACGGTAAGCTGCATGTAGAGCGTGGCATCTGAACCTCATTAACAGGCTTAGTGGTCCCATCAAAAAGCAATATGCCATTAGACTCACTACACTGGCTTCCATTTGTGGATGCTGTGAAAATCTCCAACAATGGACTCATACACGCTCATTATAGCCGCCCTCAATTATTTGTCTGTTCCACATAATGAATTTGTCTTTCAAAAGTGCAGGAACAGATTTTCTTTTAACATAATCATATGAAAGCATGCATGTGGGGGGGTGTTTTTGAAGCAGCCAGGTAACAGTTTTAGGTTGTAAGTTTCCATTAATAACAAAAACGTTAAACAAAATATTATGCTAGGAACATTCAAAATGCCCAGTTTTAGACGTTAGATTAACGTTACTGCAAGAACATTTTGATGACTTTTGGAAAACATCAGCCAAGGTAAATCTCACGAACCTCTAAATGATATCAATCGTACTGTACACTTCTCTGGTCACACAGTAAAAGGCAGGAACTGTAGCCAGGTGGCGTTTAAAAAATGGTTTCGACAGCGAATATCTAAATGCTGTCTACACATTACACCCCAAAAGCATAATTACTCTTTCAAAGACATTTTAAAATAAATGTTATCCTTGGAAACTTTCCAAATAGCCCCAAATGCAACGCTAGCAAAACGCATATAAACACACACCTGTGACCACACATTGTATATGCGACAATCTGCTAGCCTGCCGTTACTGAAGGATAAAGTTCAGCATTTTTCAGTTAACCTGGGTTGTGTCAACAGAACTGTAACTTGTGTTACAGGACGTCAAACAATCTGAACATTCCTCGGCACTGCACATACGCACACATCACGCATTCATCTACTTTTCATGAGTAAACATTTAAAACGTCAAATAAAAACACAGCAACATTGGCTCGCCAAAACAGAAACAGCAACAGGTCTATCCGTTATCCAATGGGGAGACAGATTTTTGCACATTTATTTCGTCATATCACACCTTTTAAAACGGTAAATTACAAATGTAATGATCCTCTTTGTCGTTAAAAAAAATATATGTGTATTAATTTAGGTCTAATTAGAATGGATCATAAATATTTTGGAATTAAACTGTAGATAATAAATGCCATAAGGTCTTCCCTTATATGCCTTATATTCCCGTATATGCACTATACATTTAGAAAACATTACAATATATAAGATCATTTTGAAAGATTATACGTTGACAGGATCATAAAGAAGAGAGCTAAAAGTTAAAAAACACAGGTTGCCGTGGGTGACTAAAGATGAAGTACTCATTAAATGGAGGGTTGCTATATCTGTTCACACACACACACAGGGCCTGCAGTGATAGGCTGGAAGCGTGTTAGCCTTGTGCTGTTATGTTAACGTTGAGTGATGGAGGGGGCGGAGCTTCATGTCTGGACTGGAGCTAAAGCAGTCTGCTGATTCTCACGATTCCAACGAGCCAGACGCGACTGACTGATGAGCCCTGAGATGCACACTGCTTATGCTGCAATATAGTCCCCATAAATAAATAAAGGCTGGAGAAATCACCTGCGAGTCCTCCTATACACTGCTAAACTTAATGGCTATAGATATTAAATATGATGCTCCGCATAAAGAAGTTAAATTGAATTTGTATCATATGTCACATCCTTTATAAACATTACCAAACACTATAATGGTTCTCTCTCTCTTGCTTACTCGCTGTCTGTCTGCATCTATTTAGACAGAAACAGAGAAAGAGAGAGAGAGAGAGAGAGAGAGAGAGAGAGAAATACTTACAGACTATACAGTATATACAGTAAGCATATAACTGCTTCCACCACTGCACGCATTAACTGTAATTATTCCTAATGTCGACCACTGTGATTATAATGTAAAAACAAACTAACTGAACACAAACTGTAGGTTTAAACGCCACAAATCCAGTCCAATTAGGAGCCTGCAGAACATCCCCAGATGACCATAATCACAAACCAAAATGCATCCCAGACATCTCAGAACATGGACTGAGGTTCTCTGAAAGCTCTCTCAAAGTTAGCGAAAACATTCTTGCAGTAACATTATATATCATTATATATAATATATAGTAACGTTATATATCATAAATCAACGTTATTTTTAAGTTCTTAGTGGAACGTTTTAAAAACGTTGCAGAATTTAAAAAAAATGTTTGAAAGAAGTTTCTATAACCAATGCGGCAAAAACGGGAGGTTTTAAACATTGCCACAACATTCAAAATCACATTCTTAACGTTGTTATTATTTAATGGAAACGTTCGTACAACCTAAGATTGTTAGCTGGGATTGCAATAGATTGGAAATGCTGTTACATTTCCAAGCTAAAATGAGCACAGGAATATTATTAACATGCACACCACAGCCGCTGATGAAAAGTTAATTTCTGTCATACTCTGTTGACGTTGTCTCCGTTTCACCTGTGTGTGTGTGTCACTCGCAGACACGCGCTTGTTAAAGTGCTACACACGGAGAAGGTCGTGCACAAACGCTAATGAACCACAAGCTTACATCACGGCGCGTTTACACTCCGTTACTGTAGCGTTTACGGTACAGTAACTTGCACTCACACATAATTAAAGCGCAATCATGAATGATACACGACACACATACCCAAAACAGCCGCATCGTCCGCTGAAGCAACCTGACGCTGTTTCACCAGTTATAAGTCCATTTTAATAGTTTTTAAATACATCGATCCTTCTTTAAGAGTTTTTCAGTGGCTGGCAAACCAGCTCAGGGTACATTAGACGATCGATCTTTACACGCACACATATACGCACGATAGGTGCGGAGCGATCAAATAAACACAAAAAAAATAAAACAAAAGTTTGAAGCTCATTGGCATGTACATTCTTAAAGGCGATTGGCTGGTTTACATGTCAGTCCGTGCTTCTAGTCTATAACAAGGCTCTATTTTTAAAAATCCTCAGGTTAAAGAGGATTTCACGTTAAAATCAAATATTTTGTTTGTTTATATATTGTATTTTTCAGCTGAAGCAAGTCGACACAATGCAAATTAAAATTTCATGCAAACACAAGCTGTATTTTTGTAGGAAACAGCGTGCTCAGGAGAGAAGCATACATTAAATACACATGCAAATAAAATCCAGAACTCATCACAGCATAGCACAATACCTACAAAACAATCCCATGATGATTTCAGGTCTGGAAAATAGTGCCATTGATGACTGCCACAGTAAAGCAGTAAATTGGCATTGTACAATTGCAAACATCCTGTTTCACACCCAGTGAATTGGCTCGGTGTGCTGGCATGTTCTGTTGGGCCCAGAGCTGCACTTTCATTAGGGGAGTTTGGACTACATTGCCCAAGTATCTGGAAATCTGATCACAGAGGAATAGTCGCAGCCAATCCCGCCTGCCACTGTGGCCGGCATACTGAAAAACACATCCTGATGCCAAAAGATGATTTGATTGAATTAATAAGAAGGAACAGAAAGGCACGCAATATGTTGTCTTGCAGGGAGTGACGAAAAAACGATAACAATATTAAAGAAATCGCTTACCCTAAATTGAAAATTCTGTCATTATTTATTTCTCCCAATGTCGTTCCAACGGCGCACGCTTGAATGCTTTAACTTTGTCAGTGGAACACACACACAAAAATAAGACACAGCTTTGTTTCATACAACAGCTGTCAGGCTCCAAAAAAGACCAAAAAACACAAAATAGCCACGAAAGTAATTCACGTGACCGGTGCGCTGTATTCTTAGTCTTCAAAAGCAGCACGATAGCTTTGAATGAGGAACAGACCAAAATTCAGGTCATGAACACAGAGCATGAGTCATATGAACTAGTTTTCTATGGCATTTTAATGGTGTTTTTGGTCTTTGGGGAGCTTGACCAACATGTTCAAATGAGCTTTGCAAAGATTTTTCGAGAAACTTCTCAGAACAGCATACACGTGAGCCAATAATGACAGACACATTTTTGAGCGAACTTTAATTCGTTAAAATGACGGTATTACATAGGTAACACAAAAAAGAATTAAATGCGGGTAGGCCAGAAACATTTCTTGTTATGCTGCTTGAAAATTTGTTCACATTCTGACAGCAATTTACATAATAAAGTGGTGTAAATATATTTTATATATACTATATAAATATAAATATATCTCATCTGTGGAAGGCACGGGGCCATAACAGGCAGTGATTGCAATGAAAGGACGTCTTACTTGCCTGTCAAACTATGGACGCATTTATGTGTTGGAGGATGCACAGCTTTGGAGAGAACAGAAAACGGGATCTTATACTTTCATAACTAAGTTGTGATTGCTGAGCTACAGCTTTCCTGTAGCTCAGTGGTTAGAGCATGGTGTTAACAATGCCAAGGTCATGGGTCATGGCCCAGGGATTGCACATGCTCCAAAAAAATGACGTATAGTGTAATGCAATGGAAGTTGCTTTGGATAAAAGCATCTGCCAAATGCATAAATGTTGCTAGCCTCTTTGAAACTGCATGTCCTACCTAGAAACATTTTCAGGACTAAAACTTAAAATGTAACATCCTCAAAAATATTAGGATTTCAAGCAATAATCTACATTAAGAGAGATGGGGCGCTATAATAATAAAAAAGATGATTACAGAACATTATTAATTCTTGAATGCCCAGATGAATCGCTTTATAAGGTTAGGAGGGCATTTTCTGTTTCATTGGCTGAAGGCCAGTTCAAATCTGGCTTCTATTTCACCATAAGTTAAACCTTTGCGGAGGGCCACATACACTCAGGGACATCATAAATCAAGCATCGTATGAGAACACCATCATAACAGGTTAAAGGTTTTCCAGTGGCTCTCTCAAAACCAAAGGCAAAGGGGTACCTAGAGCTACAAAGTCCCACCCTGGAAACATTTGTACCTGGGTTTTATTGGCCTGCTCCAAGGGCTGCCTGCAGGCAATGACTGTTCTGGTCTGGGGCTTGTCAAGGAGTCTTTAAATTCACAGCTGTGTGGGTAAATTTATTGCTTTTGGTGCTTTATGAACCGAGAAACATGATGACATCACCCCAGTACCACCGACCTTTCCGGCAGGTGGTCTTTTCCAGAGAGAACCAAAAGAAAACATACATGTTTTGGACAGGTATGAAAGGGCTATAAATTGCCCCAACATCGAGCTGAAAAACATGAACTCAAAGATCATAGACTCATCATTTCCATTTGTTTTGCGTTGAAACCCCACCAGCATACAAATGACATCAGTTACATAGAACGACTGAACCGGTGCCCAGACGGAAAATAGTGAGAATGCTAATGTCTGCTTGTTGTTGTTTGCTGGCTTGCTCTTTTCTATCGCTTTTAGCCATATTGAGCAGAACGAAAGATTCCACCAGTGGAAGACGCGTCCCCTGCTGTTTTCTTCTGATTGAAATATGCCACTAAGCTTCAGAAAGCCGGGTCTTCGGGGAATTTCTTTTCCCTCTAGTTAAAGCTCGGCAACGGTTGTGTCACTCGCTGTCCCCAGCTGAGGAGTGAAACTGGCAGTCTAGATCTTTGTTTCAGGAGAAACCTGAAGTGATGAAAGACTGGTCAGAGTAGTAGTCAGTAGATCAAGTCGACTGGTCTGATTGTGTGAGATGAAGTGTCGCTTTAAAAAGGGCTGCTGTACTCCAACCAGTTGTTTTTAATGCAAGGACACGTCTTACAGTATGTAAAGACCCCCCAAGAAACATGTCTGATTGAGGTCAGGTCAACACCAATACCAACCTAATTATACAGGGCAACCCACTGACTAGTCAATTTAAAAAATACGTAGTTTTGCACACCCCTATGACAGGCATGTTTAGAACAATATGCTCTGCCTCGCAAAATCGCATTAACGCGCCGCACATATATTATGCATCATCTCGCATGCTGTGTGGGAGCATACTAATGCGCGATTTGACTTCTCCTGTCTCGAACCCTGTGCTTTTTGTGAAGTCAACATCTTGTTCTTTTCCAGAATGAACGGGGATGGATGAACAGCCTCAAAAAAAGAGAAAACAATTACGGATTCCAGTACGGACTAATTGCTGCTTTGAAGTAAACAAAATCATTATGTCAGTGCTTTATAAACAGTGCAATTTTACTTGACTCTGAAATATTATGAGAAAACACTAAACTGCACACTCTGCTGATGTCAGTAATGTCTAATGGTGGCCGTTAAGAGTTTTAAGATATTAAATCATTAACTGGGTGGATACGTTCATAAAGTTCAGACTTCCCAAATTGCATCATTTCAATGTGCTTTTAATCCCGTCATAGTGCAATCGTGAAAACCAGGAACCCAATGCACCGTGATAGAAAAGCATGTTAAAAATCTATAAAGAACCTCGTAATATTCTTATTGAGAGCCTTTGTGGGGTATATACAAGAATGGCAAACACTGAAATAAAACGTTTGATTTAAAGTCTTATAAAGTGCAGCTCAGTTCATGCCTCTCTGCTCAAATAACTAATGCGAAATTTGATGCAAATGGAATAAACCGGCAGATCAGAGACAGGGAGAAATTTCCATTAGGGGACGACCGCAAAGGATCTCCAAAGTTACGTGTGCTACGGAAAGTAGGCAAATCAAATTAATCCAGAGTGGAAGCGCCTTTTTTGTAATCATACTAGATAACGCTGGTGTAATATGAAAAGGTGAAAATTTAATTTTCTCACCAGAAGAAATGATCAGTGTCTATGATCAGGTGGCAAAAGAGAGGGCGACTGAAGGTTCGACGCCGAATAAAACGGTCTGTAAAATAAAACGCAAGCTGCTGCATTTCCCGAAGGGCACCGGCTTATTAGAACTTCCATTCCTCTTTTAATTAAAGGTGCTTGAATGCTGTGATTGGCAGGTGATTTTAATGCCACCTATACATTTCTAAATTGCCTCCCTGTGCGTGTGGATGGTCAGAGGGGGATTAGTTGTATTACCTCCTTTACTCATCATCTAAAGAAATGACAGTGGTCAGACTCCTCTCCAGTACGTTACCAGCCAGGGTTCCACTTAAGCGCACATACTTGAGTACTGTACTGTACAGCCTACGCATTATAAACACATACTTGGTATTCAGTACAAATTGGCTACGTTCCAGCCCACCAATCACATCAGGTGTAGTCTATATCACTGAGCAGACTTACATATATGCATATATTAAACGCGAGATGCATTAAAAATCACGAAAACTGTCAACCATTGGTACTTTTGGCTAATTATAAACCACTTACCTCAACACATGTCAAAAGGAATTACAAAACAGCATGAAAACCGAGCACTTTTTGCACATTTTAGATGGCACTCCACCAAAATGACACTCAAACTCTGTCTGGAAAACACAGCACACGGTCTGTTTTAATATCTTGTGGTTGTG
>JAZGTI010003662.1:13627-30525 GCA_036877585.1 Botia kubotai | reverse complement strand
CTAATACGTCCAAAAACACTGGACATTTTAAACGTTCCTAAAATTTTTAAAATACATTTTTAACGTTTGTGTTACTTAATGGAAACGTTGGATAAACGTCCTTACAACCTAATATTCTGACAAAAAACATGTCAGAATGAAGAGCAAGTCAAACAACAGACTTATACACACACATACGCAAGTGTGTATGTATACACACACATATATATATATATGTGTACTGTATGTGTGCAGTATATAACAGAGAACTATGACCACTAATAAATTCACGTGTTTATTTTCCTCAAAGCATGACAGTCAGTTGAAGAATACAGAGGTGGAGGAGAAAGGAGGTCAGTCCTCAGTGTATTCACAGGTTCACAGTCAATCACACTGAGCAGAAGGTCAGAGAAAAGATGAGAAAATCAACAAACATCAAACACCAAAGGCCATCGTGAAGCACTACAGAAGAAATTGCTTTGAATCGTGGTGCACAGTATCTAGTTGCGGTTTAAAAACACATGAATGCTCAAGAAAACGTTCCAGACCTACACGTAACGTCGCTCTTTTTATTTTAGCTCATACTTTTAGCTCGTAGTTTCATATGAAAAGCAAAGACGGAATAACAAATAACAACTTGAAGAGTCTCGTCGGATAGAAGAAATGAAAGTATGAGGCTGATTTTAGGAGGGAAATATTTGATAAGAGAGAGAGAGATAAATACGAAATGACATGACACATCTGCGATCTTAAGTATGCTGCATCAAAACCGACTTCAGCAGAAACCTGTGACATCACACACGCAAACCACTGCCGTGTACCATCGTGACATCAATAGGCCACTGACAGAGCAAAATTGCACATCAGGGACTTCCTCATTCTGAAACTACAGCATGAAGCCACTGCACAACAATTGTTGGCCACTGAAGGAGAAACTGGTATTCTTTTATCATTTTGTTCACCTACAGTATTTGAGAGGCTACGTCAAATAATTTTGCTTGTACTGTGATTTTGTGCACCAGCTTAATGTGTGACTTTACAGAGTCAAATTATCTAGGAACTGGAGTTGGCTCGCTTATTAGTAAAAATCATGATAAACCCCTCACGTCCTTCCTGTATGACATCACTATTGGCCGTGGGCCTTTAACAGAGGACTGACCAATCAGAGATCGAGCGCTCACACGGACACACTGACATACTAAAGATAGCGTCACAGTTTCTCAGTTGTAGACTATTGCTCTATAAGAGGGCGACCGATTCTCGAAGCTCTTGTTTTTCTACATTACCTGCCATTCCATTGTGCTAAAATCGAAACGAGATGTTCGTATAACAAAAATATTTCAACCTTTTCATATATAAATGAGCACAAAATGAGTATTTAAAATTTTGAAACAGCTCAAACAAATAAACCAATAAGTAGATAAACATCCACGTCGGGAAACAAATATCAGTAAATATCACACAGCGGTGAAGCAGAACATCTTACAGTAAGTAAATGTGGAACTTCCGAAAACGTTCGTAAAAAAAAACTAATGTGCGAGAAGGAAACGATCTGTTGTTGATGAAACTAACGTCTATAAAATGTTAAAGGCAAAAAATATCTAACGCTCCACAAAAGTAAAACAAAAAACCAACGTGTTAGATTTAGGGTTAGGGACAGGGTTGAGGGTTAGGGTTATTAGGTTAGAGATTGTGTTTAGTTATATTATTATTATATTATCATTAATGCTTGTGTTATTAAAGGGTTAGCGTCGTTATTGATCAGGTATATATGTTTTTATATTATAACTGTGAATGCATACATCAGCTTACAGTGTGAGTTAAGAAATTCAGAGAAATTTGTATTCCTACATACTTACAGTATGTCCGTTATGTTTTTGTCATTTGTCTTTCTCAAGGTAAGGAAAGAGGTAAGCTCATCTAAGGGGGCATAAAATGGCTAACTATAACGTTTCATTTAAATAAGTGTGGGGCATCTGTCACACATTTGCCCTTTCAAAGAATCTTGTTTTGACTATAATACTGATAAATAAAACGTCATTTCTCTGAACAATATATATCCCATAGATCTGAAAATATATTAAAACGCATCATGGCTCATTAAAGGAAGGTTTAAGAGAAATACCATTATATCATGATTCATATTCAAACCAGCATATGTTTTTTTTAAAGCGTGTATAAAATGGCCTCTGTATTTTAGGTACATTTACACCTCAGATGAAATCTAAAACCTAATATCTAATCATACATCACTGTGTGTGTGTGGATCTATACTTTACAATGGACAAATGTAATATCTAAAACATGTACAACGTATGCAAATGATTCTATAATACATTATAAGCACAAATCACATTTCCATTGTTCATGTGGCTTTAGCTACCAAGCAGATTCGCGGTATCTGGTACATGTACCTGCTCTGCTCCATTTATTGGGCCACATGTCTCAACCGTTAAATTGCCATCGTGATACCTAAGACAAATTTAGCCGCCTTAGTTGCTGCAGGATGCTGCAGAAGTATTTTACAGATGAACCGTGTTAAACCAACAGTGTGTTTGATGAAGCGCGTGAAGCTAAAGCTGGACGTACGTGTGTATGGCTTTAACAGCAGGTTTAGAAAAGCATGCTGTTCTTGGCGTTGTCTAATCTACAGAGGTTAGTCAGCTATTTACAGAAACTTTACACTTCACAAAAACCATCTGACCAGAAATTCCATGTGGTCTTCTGACCGCTTGGCGACGTCACTTGGCTGGTGCGATGCAGCAAGACAGGTGGTACACATTAATATGGATACAACAAAATTTTGGCTACTGAAAAATTCTTTTAGCCAAGAATTTTGCCTCATTACACTTGTTAACTAAGTGAACAAATAACTAAGCTAGGCTAGGCTAGGCTAGGCTAGGCCAGGCTAAACTAAAACTAAACTAAACTAAACTAAACTAAACTAAACTAAACTAAACTAAACTAAACTAAACTAAACTAAACTAAACTAGCATTCACTATGTTAACCTATCCTAAAACATATATGCAAATCTGTGCTAAAGTTCCCAATCTTGGCTTAATGTAAGCAGAAAACAGCTCTTTTTTTTCTTTTTATGCAACATTAACAAAATGGTTCAAGCCTTCGATACGAGTCACGCACCTTTGTGGATCAATATAAAACAGATGTTTGCAATGAAGTGACTCCAGCGTGGTTAAAGTCAGCTCTCAAAGGAGTGTGTGATGCTATGTGCTGCAGATTCAGTGTTAGCATGCTAGCTGCTTATGTACAGTGTGCAGGATCTAAACACAGATGCGAGGGGTAGCGAGATTAACCGCTCGGTTTCTCCCCCGTGTCTGTGGCTGATGGCAGGAGGGCTGAAGCTGCTCCGTTGCATCCCAACGTGGGGTTGCGCTGTTCAGGGGCCGGGGCCTGCAGGACGGGCTCAGCTGGTGGCTCATTGGCATCATTTTTCGCCTCTGGCTCGGCACCAGGAGTCTCCGCAACAGAGGGTTCTGCGCTCGTAGAGTTGCTTTCGGCTGTACTCGATGGGGCTGCGGAGGCCTCTGACGGAGCCTGGGGGTTTTCTTGGGTCCCTGCAGCAGGGCCGGCCGCACCAGGTCCAGCCGCCGTGGCTGTCTGATGTTCTGGTGCCCTGAGACGCTTCATCATGGTCGTGACTCGTACGGCTTTCTGCAGGGCGGCAGTAACCCATATTTAATTTGCCAAACTTCATTTGTCAGAACAAGAGCATTGCAAGAAAGTCATGGTAGATGTCGTCTACAAATTACCTTCCATTTGGCTTTAGCAAAGTTCTTCTCGATCTGAGCGCAAACGTTTTCTTTGATGTTCTTGTCTGAAGCAGCGTTTCCGGAAATCCTTCACAGCAAAACAGACGGTCATAATATACGACATCACTCGCATGCAAAAAGCAAAACAACCTTCTCTAATATAAATAATAATACTATATTGTATATTAATTCATATTAAAAGTACATTTATTAATACTGTTAGTACCATTCATGGTTAATGGCTTCTTGAGCAGTTAGTCTCTGGTCCTGGTCCACCTCCATCAAACGTGACACTAAATTTTTAGCTTAAGACAAAAACGGAGGACAAAATTAGGCAAAATTTTGACATACTTTTAAATAAAGAAGGTTTCTGCTTCATTAAATATATGATGTTTGATCAGTATTACTCATTAAAAGTACCAGAGTCTGAAATTTCATCCCAGTATGGCGAATCAAACTCATAGTCTCCAGCCAGAATCTTCCTGAAGAGGTTCTTGTCATGGTTCTCATAGTCATCTTCATCCATCTCATCGTAGAACGGAGGATTTCCGGAAAGCCTGAGCATGGGTGAAATCAGTTCAGTCTGGTTAATGGTAGACTCAGCTACAGATGGTGTGCCCACGAACAGCCCACTTACTGTCTGATGCATACTGCACACAAACTCGCCATCACGTTGGCAAAACATAACACACAGAAGTCCAGACCACAAGTCTACACATTTCTCACTATCTCTTTATTGTTATCTCTATTCTGTAGAGACATCGTTTAAATGTCCAAATTTCAAAACATTTCTTAAAAGGAGCATCTCAAAAACAATTCGAGCTGACATTTTGTTGTACCTGGTGAGTTAAAAAGTGAACTTACAGTATGTACATGATCACACCGAGAGCCCAGCAGTCCACAGGTCGCCCGTATCTCTGTCTCCCAACGACCTCTGGAGCTGGTTGCAGAAACAGACGGGGAAAAATCATCTTAAAAACATGACAATCCTGGCATGACAAAACTTATCATGATCTTATAGTTTCTGGAAAATCATGTTGTCCCTCTCTATACGCTTTTGTTGTTGACATAAAAACCAGCCACAACAATACCATCTGTCGCATGTGTCCCCATGAGTTTTTTAAAAGGGTGTGTGTGTTTTGAAGAGCTTCCTACCCAGATACTCTGGGGTTCCACATGGCTCCTTGATGAGTCCGTTCTCCAGTTTTGCCAGATGGAAATCACTGATGACTATTTTGGAATGTTTCAGTCGGTTGTAATACACCAGATTCTCCAGCTAAAGGGAATGAGAACGACAAGCTGACATGCTGCTCCCTTCTCCCAAAACATGGAAAAAAGCTGGATTAGATGTACATTTTCTGGAGCAAAAATGATGTCTGCTATTTTTACATGGGTGAGACAAAAAGAATATGATCTAATCAATGAGTTTATCGCAATAGCTGTGTTAAGACAAACTGTGAAAGTCAAATGTTCCAGCATATGTTTTTGTACACCTGTCAAACAACAGCAAAAACGCATGAAATCTGGGCTGTAATATTTACATTTAGTCATTTAACAGACGCTTTTATCCAAAGCGACTTACAAATGAGAATATTAAAAAACTATGTCAGAATTCCAGATATTAACTGCATTGTGAGAACAAACCAATCCAACATCATCACATAGATGTGGCGCTTAAGTGGTGTTGTGCGAACAAAGCTTATAAGTACAGGAAACGTAACTGAATTGTGTATGTGCTGCCAGTGAGCAGCAGAGGGCGCTGTGCAGCGTACCTTCAGGTTCCTGTGAACGATCTTCAGGCTGTGCAGGTAAGCAACAGCCTCCATCACCTGTCTGATCACATTGCTGGTGTCTCTCTCTGAGTAATAGCCTTGATCCAATATCCAGTCAAACACCTCTCGACCTGTAGCCCTGTTAGTCAAGACATTAATCTCTAAATGCTAAAGCAACTCACAGTACACTTAAAAAAGTGCCCATGCAATTTTAATTGAGGAAACCTAACCACTACTTTATCATCCTAACTCCCATTAACAGCATAATGTGTCACGGTTTGTTTATAAAGTGCACACTATCCTGCTGGGAAATTATTTTATGTAAATGTATGAATAATTCCCTACCCAGCTAACAGAGAACGCTCTCAGAATGTTCTCTAAAACATCCTCTAAAGGTTCTCTCAAAGTTATCAAAAATCTCTCGCAGTAACGTTTGTAGAACGTTTTTTTATTATTATATCATGTATCACAAATGTTACTCTTAAGACGTTGGTGGAATGTTTAAAAAATGTTTGAACAATGTTCTTATAACTAAGCGATAGCAATAATACAACTAAAAACTGGACGTTTTAAACATTCCTAGAACTTTCAGAATAAAGTTTTTTGTTCCTAATTGAAACGTTACAGAAACGTTCTTACAACCTAAAATTGCTAGCCGGGTACACATTGGCAGCTTCGTAAGCTTTACTTGTGCACCAGCAGCAAGCAGCAAGCAGCCAATCCACACTGCAGATACAGTGTACAGCGGGGACCAGGAATTAAAATAATAAATGCAAATCCAAACAGACAGGTAAGAATGCGACAAGGACGTGGTGGTATAATCATGCGAGGACAGTTTGAGCTCTGGGTTTATTCCTGACGTGTCTCAGGCTGCTGCTGCTGCTTTGGTCTCATCTGTGCCAATATGAAAAGATCAAGTTTATTGTCACATGACCTGGGCTGGTGGAACTTAGTTTCTTAGAGGATCAAAACCATCACTTGATAACAAGCCCTGAGTTTTAACCAGCACAACAAACCACTCTTAAGAACCAGGACTCACAGCTCCAGGAAGAGGTAATACTCTTTCCTTGTCTCATAGACGTCCACCAGCTGAAGGATGTTGGGGTGTTTCACCCTGTTGAGAACATTGAGACATTCTGTTATTTGTTTGGTGATAGTAGGTGATTTATTAGGTTTTATTATTAGGTTATTATTAGGTTATATTATTTTATAGTTTTATTGGCTGGAAAAATATCGCCCCGATAGCAAATGTATAAAAATGACTTTTCTTCTGTGTTATTCATGAGCTGTCGCGAGCAGAGAGAGAATCACCGCACCGCAAGATCAAAGTGACACAGCGAGAGACGCTGATGATGCGCTGATGATGCGCTGACGGTAGATAAGCGATACGATCGTATGCGATCATACACCGATGCCAAGCATTCATATTTGATATTATTATTATCAGCCTTTGAAATGCTTGGCATGCGTGACTCATTGTTTCAGTAGATGTCACGTGTGATTTCCTCCGTTAAATAATGAGGTCTTTATAAGAAGGTCTTACCATCTTAAAAAGCAGCAACATGTGAAATCGAGCTTGCGTAACTACCGCGTGGGTTCGTATATTTGTATGTTTCAGACGTCGGCGCGGTAGCAAAAAACAAGAATAAATCGCATAGTAAACATTTCCAAATCATTTGGAAAGTTGCAAAGATTTGATATTTTTAAATCCCCGCTTTTTTTAAGTAGTGAAACGAAGGATAAACCAAATCAGCAGAAAACGATTTGGAAGCGTTTGCGGTACGCAGACGGGGCTTTAAGAATCATTATTTGCAAATGAAAAGTGAACAAATATAACAGAAATCAAGAGAGCGAAGCGTGACTGCAGGTTTATTTGGAGGAAATCTGTGCCACTCACATCTTCAGGATAAGAATCTCGTTCTTTGCTGCCTTCCGCACTTTTCTTCCGTCTTTCTTGAGGAACTTTTTGCAGGTGTACATCTTCAGCGTGTTCTTATCCTTCGCCCGGAAGATCTCGCAGAACTCCTCCCTTGAGAAGAAACCCATTTACTTTCACATTGATATATTTGCCTTTAACCAGCAATCACTAAAAACATTCAAGGTACATTTGATTGACTTTCCTGGGAATCGAACCCATGACTTGGGTGTTGCTAGCACAATAATACCAGTTGAGCTACAGGAAACTTTTTAATTGTACTAATAAATTTACATTTGTTTAATTTGCTTGAAAAATGAAGTAAGTTCTTACAAAATTAAAATGATAAATAATTAGCAAGTCAATATTATTTATATATAAAACATCTCAAACATCTTAAAAATCATTCGGCTTTAATGCTGAAATAAAAGTTAATATAGATTTATGTACGAATATCACTTACGATTTAACAATCTGCCCCAGATCATATTTGTCTGTGATTTCTGTAGGACTGTTGTAGTCCTTCTTCTCGCCCGGTTTTAAACAGCCGAATGGCATGGCCCACCCTGCCTTCAAAAGACAGACAGACAGACATTGCACATTTGTGAATATGTATTACTCTACCGCCCCATTCATTTTGCATTAATATGCATGTTCACTTGAAATCATATTTTGTGACATTTTTCATTCCAGAGGGAAATAAGAACTTGCGCATAAACTCTCTCCTTTGACATTCGCAAACAAAACAAATTTGGTGGCCCCAAACAGTGAGTGCATCAGTGAGGAATCATCTCTCCAGCAAACTCATTTCAAATTAAATAATACAAGTCCAAACAGCTTCTTTGATGTAAAGCAGTCAGAGAGAGAGAGAGAAACAGTGCTGAAGTGAGTCAGGCAGGATAAAGAGCAACTGAGTGATTATGGGCAAAGGAAACTAGAAGATGAAGACAAATGAAAGGTCTTTGTGCGCTTTTTTACCACACTTACAGACTAAATCAGTGTGCTTCTCCCCAGCCAGGATAAATTAAATTAGACACCACACACACGCTCTCTCTCTCTCTCTCTCTCTCTCTCTCTCTCGCTGAAAATGAGGCTAGTTTAAGCCAGACTAATTGGCAGAGGATGCGTCTGTCTTTAAAGAAACTTACATGTGCGTGCAGAGGAAATTAAGAACAAAAGAACTTTGGGTTTTTTGCTGACTAGAGATTTCCAATGATTTAACTGAATAAACAGAACAAATGCAAGTTAAAAAGACTAACTTTTTCAATGAATAATAATGACTTAAATTTGGGCTAGACATAATCTTATCTAAATCTAAACACTTGACTAAATGGCCCCAAGGCAGCGTTGGTGATTTTTTTCCAGAAATAATTTTGTTTTGCTGGTTGAAAGGCTCTTCACATCCTGATAGCAATCACTAAGTGGTCTAAATATATTTATATATAAATATATATCTTCTGTGGAAATTTCCATTCACTCATTGTATTTGGTTTTGCAGTTCAGTTAAAAAAAATTGTCATCTGAGGCTGATATCAGTACATCAAACACTGAAAGCCTAACAGGAAAATGACTGAAGGAGTTTAGTCCTCATTCATGTACATGACTTAATTAGTTTTCATCAATAGATTTTCATAATACGCAAACGCACAGAGTCTACAGAGAACACACTGAAATGATATAATGATGCACACAAAAACAAGATCGCACACACCCAGCTAACAATTTTAGGTTGTAAGAATGTTTCCCTAACGTCTCCATAAAGTAACAAAAACAGGTTTTAGGAACGTTCGAAACGGAAATGTAGCAGAAACACACCAGCTTCCTAATTTACTGTAAATGATGTCATCTGACACACTGTTTGTACTTCTCCCTTCTGAAAACTCTTTATTTCCCTCATTCTTTCCCTCTTTTCATTGTATGTAAGTGCTAATGAAACGCTCTGCTCTGTGATTAGATACACTTTAATTTGTTGTATAAACTTTGTTCCTTTAAAACATGCAGTACAATGACCAGCAGCTGTCAGACTTGAAATTAAAAAACATCAACCAGGTAAAGTATGCAGCATTTGAAACTTCTAAAAGCCCCTAATTTAAAAGTTTGTATCTAAAACTTTAGAGTCCTAATGAACAACAATCTGTTTGATTCAAAGCTGAACTTCGTCTGGGTGTTAAAAGTGCTGTTTTATCACTACCTGGAGGTAGGACGGCATCCAGCCAAGTCTAAACTAAAGGTTTGCGTAACATCGTGTGATGTCTCCAACTGGCTGGTTTCTGAATGCAGCGCAGATCATTTGCTGCCCGTGATAATCCCCAAATTACCCACAATCCCGTGCGTGTGTTTCAGCAGTTAATCAAAAGAATAAAAATGCTTAATGTAACGCAGTGGTAAATCGTATACATTTTTTATTATTTTTTACATTTTTTTTGGCCTACAAAGAAAACAGAATCGCATTCATTAAATATTCTCTAGGTTTTCTCTAAAGCTCACTTGAGTTTGTTCTAGATCTTCAGATGTTCCGGAGCCTGGAGGAATGAAAGCAGTTTATTTAAGAAGTATTTTCACACAAGCTCTGTTTGTTGAGGTGCTGACTCACTGGGCAGTGAAGCAGCTGCCTTCTGTTTCTGACGCATCCCGGTTCTCTCGTTCTTTTGCTGACTGTCATTTGTTCTATTCTTTGGCACTGTGTAAAGTTCTTTCATGCTGGGCTGTGCTCTTAAAACACATTTATAGCACACGCTGTCCACACCCATATGCTTTGATATTATAAACACAGCATAATGGGCCGTTTGGCATGAGCACAGCAGTTTGTATATGCAGTATTGTCACATCTTTGGTGGGGGCAGGTATGGCGATCAATACTGTAAGTTGTCTTTCAGAAGCCTGTGTGCTCCAGCCAACAGATCAGTGACTTTCTGCTGACTACACTGAGGAAAATGGTTTATTGGCACCCTTGTGATTCAATTTTACCTTTTTTGTCCAGGATACGCAAATCTAATTTTGCTCCAAATTACTGAGCTCTCCTGGGCCATTTTGGGCGAGTAAACGGAAGAATGTAAAGTTTAGCAAAAATGATTCAGCTGGTGTAACACACACATTTGTGGGTATAAATAAGACTATACGCACTGATGAATGTGTCGGGGCAGTCGGCAGTGTCTCAGCTGGAAGCTGTGGTATAGATATAGCTCCTTTTTCAAATTTTTACAGTAAAGCATGTCAGTTATTATTGAGGTCATATCAGTTTGGAATGACATCATGCGAGCATAAGGTGACAAAATGTTGCAAAAGGTGCATAATTGATCCGTTTTCCAATGAATCTTCATCGTCTGCACTGTTCATTATTTGTGAGCCATTGGAAGAATCATCAGATGCGATTCCTAACACACAAATGTTACACATCATTATATATAATATGTATAATACATTCAATTACAGATGCATCTGTATGCTATTACTGCAGATAGTGATGTAGATAAACAACAGACAAAGTGATTTGTCTTCAATTTGCTGGCCTAGTTTTATATCTCATGTGATGCAATTACAACGAAGTAATTCATAATCCAGTTTGTATAATTGCACGACCAGATGTTAACCAAACACGTGAGAACCCACAGAGCATTCAGCTGTTTTCATGAAGCGTTCCTCTGTGTAACAGGCAAAGAACGTAATTGGCTACGAACTTGTGAGGTTCGAGCGAGAGAGAGAGAGGAACGAGCGAGAGAGAGAGGGAGGGAAACGGCGCAGAAAAGCGAGCGCGGAGTGGCAAAACTGCAACATCATCATCTCCTCATTAATGCCTCTCGAAAGAAATCAGGCACTCCAGAACTTAATTCGAAACAGGAAACTTCTAAGAAAAAAGATATGAAAGCTCCTTGGTTATCCCAAGGGCACGGTGAATGCTAATTAAACCCAGGGCCTGATACATTAGACTCTGTTTCAAGCTCTCTGCAGAGCGTAAAGGAATAGAGACTGGAAGAGAGACGGTGATAATCATCTCATGTAGGGAATTATGGAGAGACAGAGAGAGAGTGAGGAAAAGGAAAAGTAACAGAACGGGAAAACCGAAGACATTAGTAATCATTATTTACACATCAGCATCTCTCGGTAACAGTGGCTTGGGGCTACTTAACCTACCATCTTACATATCCTGTGGCAACTTCTCTCTCATAATCTTACCATGCACAGTTCCTCAGAGCTGGCAGAATCTGTGCCTCCCTCTATCTGCCCCATCTGCCTTTAGTTTGTAGATACATGACATCAGTTTGCGCTGTGGACAGGCCGAGACAGAGATTGCAAAGCTTGTGATGACCCACAGATTGCTGTACAGCAGGTGGGTTCAGACATCTGATCTCCAGACGCTGTGAGATCTTTCTGCACACTGTGCAGGGTCAGAAAAGAACCAGGACTGGAGAAAAACGCCACCGAACATGACTCAGAGATGTAAAGCGTGAAGGCCAGAAATGATCCTGTAGTGACTTCCCATTGCTTTTTAATCTGGTATCTGACATTTGACATCATTTATATTGTTGTCTTGTTTTGCAGTAAAATTTTCTAAACATCTTCAAGGCAACATACATTGACGTGGGAGGAAAAATGTTTTTAAAGAAATCTAGGAAAACTAATTAGGGCTTATGTTTACATTATTTTTAAAAACAAAAAAATAATAAATGACAAAAACTATCCGCTAATGGGGTAGGAAAAACAAACATATTTCAAATAAATGAAACCCACTGGCAAATATTTTTTTCTCCTATTAATATTAGTGCTGTCTAAATACAGAAAATGCATTTCATTTAATTGCATCAACTGAAGTATTTGCCGTTTTTGGTTAGAGAAACGATATGTTTTCCGATACAAAATGTGTCTGAAAATCACTTTCAAGCACAGCCTGCACCCTGTGATATAATGTAAGGTTGGACTGAAGAAAATGTGTTGCAGCCACGGATGCAGCATCACTGTGAAGACATTAGAGTGTTCACAATCTCTGGATGTTCACTAAACAGTCATTAGTCTTTTCTTCAAGCCCTTACATGGCCCTTGGACATCACTGTCACATTGGTGAGAGCTAGCATTGTCTTCTGGTTTAGTATACTCTCTGATCTCATCTCTAGACAGCTGCCCTCAGCACATTTTACTTACACATAACAGTAAAAAGTAAAGGAATGCTCGCTGCCCATCCACACATCTTTGCGCTTCTATCTTCTTTGAGTGTTTTGAAAGATTTTGTGGCCAGTTTCAAAGTCACAAGTCACTCCCCTTCAAATGTGCGATGAGATGTTCAGAAATAGAGTCACTGGCTCTAGATGAAGCTCTGAGTCTTTGTCATTGTTGGGCCAACAGGCGCAAAACAAAATAATGAGCGGGGAAATAAAAGAGCGATGCGCTATCAATTATTTCTGTCTAGTGCAGCTCTCTGACTCTGGCATGACTGTGTCTCTGAGCTTCTCCAACATGCCTTTGCTCCTGCAGTCAGTTATTCCCTGTGCATTGTTGAATGCATGGATTTCTCATTGGCATTCCCTTTTTTGCTGTGTCTTTCCATCTCACTGGCTTTCTCCCGCCTCTCGCTGTCTGTTTTGCTTTGCTGTTTTCTATTATTGTTGATCATTTTGTTAGGAAACGACAACTGAAATTCATAGAGCAAATAAACAAACAACATCTTTGTGGTTGACGCTGTGTTGTTGAAACTATCAGACACAAGAAATCTCTCTCTCGTCATTAATTTGGTGTGTAAGATTGGGTGAGCTAGAGGAAACCGCAGTGCACTACAGTACACCAGCACAAGCCTCAACTGGTGGAGTGAAGACATGCTTTTCTATTAATTATTATTTACTAGGTGAAAAAATCCTCTATATGCTGTTTTGGACACTAAAGGACAAAAAAAACATGCAACTCTCCAAAACAAGAGACACCCCAGCTATTAATTTTAAGTTGGAACAATGTTTCCCTATAGCTTCCATTAAGTAACAAAAATGTTAAAAATTTTATTTTGAACATTCTAGGAACGTTCAAAACATCCTATAAACATTATTACTTGGTTATTAAACCAAGTTTAATAACCAATTAAAACTTTGTTTTATTCTGTAACTTTTTAAATCGCCTCACTAACTTACTAGTGACTAACTAGTAACTAGTAACATTTTTGCTTACTCTTGTTAATGATTTGTCAATGCAGCGGCTGATCACACTGGATGCGAGGTTGTTTTGAGATATTTTTGCTCATTTCCCAGTAAGCAATAGTTTCAGTTTATGTATGTTTCTGGGGCGCCTCGCTTGACTGGCCTGTTTCAATTCATGCCAAGGCATTCACATAAAATTGAGGTCAGGGCTGTGACTTGACCAGTCTAAAATATGGATCTGCACCATTACACTGTACCATGACCAACTTCTGTTGAATTCTGACAGAAGCCCCGGCATTCTGCTGCAGAATCTTTGTTTTGCTGCCGACTGTTTTGTCAATTAAATGGTTTTAAATTGTTACAGATGTATCAGGACACAAAACTTATTCATTATAATCTATATTATAAACTGCTATTTATCTATAGTTGTTCAAAGTTTGCATGGGTTATGAGATATGAATGTTGAATGATGTCTTTTGTTTATGATACACTCGGTATAGCAACATAATTCAACTCTCATCTGTCCTCATCTGTACTGTATTGTACAGGGCTCTACAACATCTTGTGGAGAACACACACCTTAACCACCTTGTAAACGCTACTCCTGCAGAAATCCTGACCACTGCAGCTGACAACTGCAGCATCGCGAGGTGTGTGTGAAGTGACGACCGTGTAACTGATTTAGCGTGTTAAACTCCCATTTCCACTCCACTGCTACATCACACAGATTCATTTATGACAGGAGAAGATCTGCTAACAATTATAACCAGGGTAATGAGACAAGCCCAAAACTATACTAACACACTTCCCCGTATCTCCATGACAACAGCACGCTTCCATTACCATTGCTCTCTAACCATCATTTGTACAAGAAACTGCCTTGTACAGCAACTTCAAACCAAGAAACAAGGGATCATTGTTACACTCATCCATGTATCATCGGCTTGTGTCAGACTTTACGTTCTCATTTTACAGAGTTATGCATTAACATTGTTTTATATGCCCATCTCTCATCTTTGGCTACGCGTAATATTGACTGCAATTCCGCTAAAGGATCGCCATATTAATCTTACAGGTCGTTGAGGAGTGATATGTGCACATTTTGTGGTACTCCTGAGGACATTTTCCAAAATGGCAGCCATAAATATGTCTCTTCATTACAGAACGCAGTGTTTATTTATGAGTGTGTGCCCCCGCCCCACACACAACTGTGTGCATGCTCTAATCTCATTAGCTGTCCATTTTCCATGTGTTTCAGCCACACGCTATTTAATTGGCTTGCACAAAATTGATATTACGAGAAATATGTTACGCTCTTACAGCAAATAAATACTAACGAAGTCAGTCTGAATGCAGGCCGCTGGGTAATTAAAGGTCCGGTTGGAATGCTGACTGCTGCAGTTGGGTGAGACAAATTACAGGCTGTAAATCCAGAGTGAAACCAGTGTGTGTGTGTGTGTGTGTGTTCAAACCAGTGTGTTCAATTCAAATTCAAACCAGTGTGTGTGTGTGTTCAATTCAAATTCGAACCAGATTGTGTGTGTTGGAGGGTCATACCTTCAAATATCTTATTCACAATAAAAGTATTCACGCACATTCAGAATTCTCGCTGCAACGTTTAAGCAACACCAGGAACAACTTATGACTCCATCATATCTTACTGGATTATTCACGAGTGTGGTTTGTACAAGACAGATGCATGTCTTCATCAGGTGCGTATGTGTCTGTATACAGGTGTCATATGATTTTGGTCATATGACACACTACTTTTGAGAACCTCTGAGTACACTGTGCTTCTTTCCCAGTTGCTATCCTCTACATTGTAGTTGTACAGTCTGTCTCTCACATTCTATATATAGTTAGATGTGTCTTACGATGTCAGCTGGCGAACACTCCACCATCTGCATTACAACCGCATGAACAAATGTAGCTTTGCACAAAAATTGTGTTTAGTTCTGCTCTGTTGTGGAATTGCATATTCTGTGTGTTTAATTCCAGCTGATCATCCACTTGGAGTGAAAGCCCCATTGAAATAGACTGTGAGGAAACGTAAGATGAGGAAATCAATACATGAGTAATCAATAGCCATTCTAGTTTATTCTTGGGGTAACTGCACTTCCATTTGCCCCGGTCAATATGCACCAATGATACTTCTCAGCTCATAAAGCATAAAGAACATTTTGGACAAAAACAGATTAGTACAAAAATATTATATGTTTAAGGAAGTGTTAGTCAAAATATTACTTGCATGGGAAGTTCACATCTAAGTTATTTTTAAAGAGATTAAATATGTTGACATTTTCCGTTTAGTTAAACAAAGCAATTCAAAAGCAATTCATTCAATGTTCTTTGCAGATTCGAAAAATGAGATTGAAAGTGTCAATCATGTTTGTTTTACGAATGAAAACAACAGGGGATATTCTTATTGCTCGTTCCACATTTACATGTAGAGCCCCTTGTTGTCTCAAAGGCAAATACGGCAGGAGTCAGATTTCTGTGGTAACTGGCCGCAGTCTTAATTAAAGAGTTGCTGGCCTTTTCCCTTCAAAAGGAGATGAAGCATCCATCTGCTGTGTTTCCACAGTTTAATCTTGAAAGCATCGCCTCGCAGCTTTCATTCTGATATCTCTGTAAGTTAAGAGTCTTCTACCAAAAGAGCCCAAAGGGTCAAGATTATCTGCTCATTAAGACTGGTCTGTGATCAGTCTATTTCAGTCATTGGCATCAAGAGAGCTGTACAGAATTTGTCAGATGCTGTTTGGGTTTTTGGAATTTGGCACCATCGTCATGGAAAACATGTTCCAGAAACCAGTGCTAAAATAGAAATAAGTACCAGTACTAAAATAGAAATTTACATTCTGGTCACTACAACACTAACATATTTCTTGTGCTTCTTGTCTGCATGCATCTTTGATGTTTAATCAAACAGGAAACTGGCCACATTAGCCTTACAGACTGCAATAGAATTTATTAGAAAGCAGTTACTAATATAGTCGAATTCTCACTGTGACCAGATCAGCATTTTTGTAAGATATACTGCATATATAGAGAGCTGTAACTGTACCATAGGCTGACGCAATTAAGTTTCACTGGAAAATATTTGTTAATTCTATCTCTAAATATGCATTGTGTCTCTGAACAAGCTAATTGTACGTAAAAATAACTCTTTGTAAATAAATTGTAAATAAAAAGAAAACAAACCATGTTTATACAAAACTGTTAATTAATTAAAGGAATATTAGAAGGAATAAAAAAAGTCGAAAGTCAGATCAGTCTTATTAATGGTAATCAATATTAGACCACAAATGATGTTAATTGAGCTTAACTTAACTTACCCTAACTTAA
>JAZGTI010003662.1:0-13538 GCA_036877585.1 Botia kubotai | reverse complement strand
TAAACACCAAACTTTAAAACAAAACAGGTCCAAGACATTTGCGGTATTCTACTGTAACCATATATTTACTAATCCCAAATAGCAGTTGTTGTCAAATCCATGTTTTATGATGGTTGCTTAAAAAACAACAACAACATCTATCATCAGAAGCAAACAAATATCAGGACATTAGCCTAATGTTTTTGGTTTTATTGCCCAGCCGTAATGGGATCATGCACTGATCAGACATCATTTTGAAAGTTATGAGGCCAAAGGCAACTTTCAGTACAAACCGTGCAACATACGGCTGAGTTTTGATTTGATCACATTTAGCTTCTCAGTTTCCGATCTCAAGCTATCAAGTGTTTTAATATGACTAATGTCTAACCATCAGCCCGGGTCTTCAGTGTCATTCTGTGCTCATGCCTCTAAGTGCTCTGTCTCTGAACATCTCAGGGTGCTGCAACATGCTGTAATTAGATTGGACGCAGCCCACAAACACATTAGCGCTCAGAATAAGAGCCAAAGTCTAAAATTTGCGAAGTTATTGGAGCCTTTATGTATTCTGGTGATTATTTCAGCTGTGTTATTGCTCCACAGACGCAAGCTAATACTTTTATGTTGCTCTGCTCAGTGGTCTGTACTGTTGCTTATGTGCTTTTTACGTTCCAATATCACACAGTTTTAAAGCTCTACATTTATGGTTATTCATTCAGCCAAAAGTAGCTCAGAGATGGGCAGTAATGTGAGCGCGGTAACGCTGTTTACTTTTAAGTAAAGTAAAACTGCAGGTAAGGTAGCAGATATAAGTATATACTGTAAATAAATGAATATGACTGGTTGCTAGGGAGTTGCTAGGGAGTCATTTAACAGTTACTAAACTGTTAATTAAAAAAATTACAGGCCGTATAATTAAGTAGCACACACTCAAATTGTTTTTTAAAAAACCCTCAAAAATACACACTCAAAAATAATGTCCTGCTCCATTTTGCCAGATTTACCACACACACACACACACACACACACACATACATACACACACACACACACACACACACACACACACACACAGAGCTCTGGGAACTGAAGCATGTCACACACATGCTGTCTGCATGAATCTGCCCTGAATGCTCGAAAGGGTGACTGCCAGCTTCACCCGAGAACAGCAGGGTCTTCCTCTCTCTCTCTCTCTCTCTCTCTCTCTCTCTCTGTCTCTCTGACCCCTGAATTAAAGGCCTGAGAGGGGTCCAATTAGGCAAAACATAAAAGTGGCCCTATACTTCATCTCTGGAGAATCCTGCTGCTCCTAAAAATATCATTACTGAAAATAAACACATGTTTCGCCCTCCTTGTCGTAGTTAAAAGCGCCTTATTTATTAACAAGGCGATTTAAGACAGTTACATTCAGAATGAAGATATGAAAGAAAGACTGATGCTCTCCTAAGCTTTCAGACCAGCACTGTGAGCCAACAGTAATGCCCTCTGCAGCATATGTTAATAGAGCTAAAAGCTCTAAACAACCCCACCAGGGCCTTACAAAGGATGAATTCCAGCATCCTCACACCCACGTGGGTGAAAGAGCCCCCTTCGCTCGATTATATCTCCCAGTCAATCGCGTGTAAGAGCTGTTTTAATTCCCGAGGCCTAAATATACGTGCTGCTGCGTTTCTGCTCTGAACTGGACAGTGACTCGTCAGTGTTTTCTGTCAGCGTACAGTGTGATTGGAGCACAGAGCTCTGCAGAGAGAA
The DNA here is from genome assembly GCA_036877585.1 of Botia kubotai. NCBI lineage: Eukaryota > Metazoa > Chordata > Actinopteri > Cypriniformes > Botiidae > Botia > Botia kubotai. Next base: position 11,810 of record JAZGTI010003662.1, on the reverse strand, counting down.
AGGCAGAGAGGGATGAGTCACAGAACGGATGACAGGGGTCAGTACAGTGGGAGGATGAGGAGTGCTGAGTGATGAAGGTGAGAAACAGCTCGGTTAATGGAGAACGCCCCCGTTAGTCGTGCGACGCTAATACCAGTGCGGAGTGTGTGTGTGTGTGTGTGTGTTTGTTTGACTGCACTCCAGCTGAGGCAGCTTGCTTGCTATCGCTGTTGCTATTGAAGAAGCCTCTTTTAAAAAGGCTGGTTAGCTTATTAGACTCGCACTGCAGAGTCTGCCAAAAAAATCTATAGCAAAAAAGTAAAAATTATAAATGCAATCTCTAAACACCTTGGTTGTTTCTCTAACACAGCAAAGAGGTAAAATGGAGATCAGTGACTTTTGTTTAAGTGCTCTGAATAGACTTTTGCAGAGTCTCTTTTAGAGTTTCAAGAAGACATTTCAACAAAGATTTGCCAGACTATCAACATCTGTCATCAAAAGTCTGATTTTAACATGAACTCAAACATTTCTCATTAGATTCATCCAAATTAGCATCAATAAATTATAGCAACGATCCATGTTAATTGCATAACTTCGTCCTCTTACTTAAGCAATAAGGTACGAGAGCTATGTTGCACACCAACTATGTTGCTGCCTAAAATGTTAATTTAAAGTGGCATATTTTAACCCAATTTAACTTCTCTGTATTTAAAGCTACAGACACACTTTGCAGGTGAGGTGTGGCCCTTAATAAACCAGCAATAAGTGTCACAGCATGACTCCCTCCCAAGCATATACAGAGATAACATTAACTTTACTTCCCAGACTCCCGCACGCTAATCTGACCATTCTGCTCTGCTATTGTTTGTTGCCTTGGTTACAAAGTCCCTCAATGGCATTTCACTGCACTGTTCCAGTAAATCAGAGACTGAAAAAAGGGAAACGCGCATGGTTTGGGAGCTTGATGTTACACAGGGCTAATTTTAGGAGCCGCCTGTTTCTGCACTTATTTTTTTTTAAATGTCTTGTTTTTTATCTGAGATCTGCGAGTTAAAATAGATCATTTACATGAACAGGCACATGGAGTCTTTGTGTGGGTAACTGAAACACAGAAAACAACCCGTGTGAATGGAGTTAGAGCTAGCGCTTGCTTTTAAAATCCGTCTGGAAGTGTTTGACGACATATCCCACGCACACGCTCGATTCATCTGTTGGATATTTTCTGCCTAACAACCAGTCGACTAGATCTTTGTAAATCAACGAAACCGCTGCATCTCGTTACATAACCACGCATCTGTCTCATTCCTCTTTAAATTGTTTACCTGCTATAAACATTCAGCCTTATTCATGATAATAGCCTGGCATGTTTAAAAGAGACACTTATCGAACAATAAGCTCAGTGTATGAGCTTATGAGTGCACAGTGTATGAGTGCACAGAGGCCCGTCCCGGAATCAAATCATGGCCAGAGCTGACAAGATTTGGACAAGGACTTCTAAAAAGGTCTTTTCACAGTACAATAACAATTATGCTACATGTTCACAAAGATGTCAGCACAACCGTGTGCTAGCACCATACAATTCTAAATCTAGAACCATAAAAAGGCCTTATTCAATATTGGCAAACGTGAACCCCGGGCAATTCATTCAGGTTTTACACACTGTTGTGAGCTGTAACTCCAACAGGAATGTGTATAAATATGCAACCTGTCAGTTCTTCATGATATTGTCCTGTATTGATCTCTACATACGCGCTCACGCTAACACAAGAAGTCAGGTCATTTTAATGGAAATGGATTTATACCTTTTTTTTACCTAAAATGGTCACCATCTGCCTACTGGATCAGTGAGTGCTGTTACACCATCTCCTTCTGCAAATGAAATTAAATCAAACCATCTGTTGACGGACAACTTAAGAGAAACTTAGGGACAGGCAATAATTTCCATGAACATTTTAATGCATTGCTCGCTGTCCATCAAATAATATTTTCATTGGGGTGGAAGACCAAGAGAGATTGTGCAAGACATCTCGAACAGTACAACAATATAAATCTGTCCTCAAACATGCTGGAGAATAAATAACAGTGTACCCCTGAGACATCATAAGGGAGGCAGCTCCAAAATATATACATATGTGTATTTGTTTGGTTAAAACAATTGTTTGCATGTCTACATTGTGGTTGTCAACACTTATATTTATAAGTTTGCTCATTTCCACGTTCACTGTAATTCCCAGACTTTAATTAACATGATGGAAACTTAAGACAAAGGAATTTGTCACTGTACAATGAGATGTTTTTAAAACCGTGTTCAAAAGATGCTCAAATGATGTGGTCATGGGAATACAGACATCATAACTTCTCGTACGGGGGAGAGATAAAAATGTCTTTAGTGGCAGCATGAATCAATGCGGAGGTGAAATATTAATCAATTTTTGATTTAAAATTCCCCTTCAAATTCGCTATTTATGGGGGCTATCAGCTGGAGCGGCCCTTTGAAGTTGCCTGATGCCACAAGTAACCCTTTCAGCAGAAGCAGGGCTTCAGCTTCAGTACAGTCTACCTTCCTTTTGTCTCTGGAAGGTCTTGACGTCATTGCAGGTTGTGTTGCTTGCGCTTTTTATAGATTAAAAAACCTTCTGTGTGGCTATTTCTCTTTGTTTTTCTTTTTTTATCACGGTCTGGCCAAACATGACACACTTGTCTGGATCATTTTGGGCTCTTCGCTTTGTCTCCAGAAGTAGCAAAGCTGGCAAAACATCTCCCAGCTGAGACCCGTTCAAGAGCATAAAAGTTCTGTTTCTTGTCCTGGTCAATGAAGATCTCAGCATGATCATTTAACCAGCCACAGAAATAATGCTGAATAATTAAAAATTCTTTAGACAAAGTAAAATAATTGTCTTCGTGTAGCTCATCCCCAGGAGACAAAGAGATGGGATAATGACTCCTTAAGTCATAAAAATATAATCAATTCTTCAAACAGAAAGAAAGAGAGAGAGAGAGAGAGAGAGAGAGAGAGAGAAAGAGAGAGAGAGAGTGATGAACCAAAGTTATGAGACGGACAACCCAACCTCCCTGACTGAACACTTGTCATTCCCTCCCAACACCATTAGCAGAATGCTAAATAATTATTGCTAATGCTGCTACCGAGGTGCCCCACTAGAAATACATCAACTACACGTCAGTTAAAGGTCTCAGGGAAAGCAAATATGCATCCAGCCAAGTAATGCAAACATTAATCACATCTAGTGATAGAATGGTGAAGTGACTGCACACAAAATCATTCGGTAAGACAAAAAAATGTGCAGCTTCATTTAAGTTTTACTGATGATGTGACTTCTCCAGCTTTTGTGTTTTTCTTTGTAACTCTGTAAGGTCAATCTCCTCTAAGAGAGGAAGCTAAACACAGAGAGTGAATCACCTGGTTGTTATCTCACAGGAAAGGTCAAAGATGCACAAATAGAGCATCTCGAGGGCTAGCTACCTATTTACTGAGTTTCTGAACACTAATGACCTACAAAGGGATATACAAGTGAATGTGCAGACTCTTGGCATTAAGAGATATTAAAACAAATGTTATCTATTTGCTATGATTTCATAGACTCGTGCATTGTTAAAATGTACCAATGAACTGCAGTCTTATGCTTTCATTTCAGGAAAGAGCAACAGTGAATAATCGTGCTATAATTTATTTTTATTTTTAGACATTATGCAGAAATATGATTCATTAAGCAGGAACTTTAAATCTTAATGTAGCTCTTATTGCCATGCAGCTTATGCTTCGGCATTTCAATACATCTGCAAAGAAAACATTTTTATTATAATAACGTAAATTATGTGTGTCTTTATTGTTAAAAAACAGTAACAATACATTATCTGGCCAGCAGAAATCCCAACAAACACACACAATAATGACCATGTTACCGTCGGATTAAATTGCAGTAAAATTTAATGCAGCAGCATTACCGTTCCAGTCAATAAGGCCAGAAAACTCACTGGAGCCACGACCTATTGACTAGCCCACATCCTCCAACACAATCATATAGCCTGAGATACTCATGTAGGCATTCCAAGCCTGGAATGTATTTCCTGATCCCTACAAAACCTTTCAATCCATCGTACAACTTCCCAACACCACTTTTTAAACCTCAAATCAATAAAAGAGCTACATGTTGTTGATTATTGTAATATCCCATCACTCCTGTGATAATATTCTTGTCAGAATGTCATAATCCATCTCACAGGGGAACGTAAGAGTAGGTGGTTTTAGGACAAGACCTCAGAGAATGCCAGGAATCGTCCGGAACAAGATGAGTGACTGCACTCCGTCAGCATGGGAACAAAATTAATCCTCGCCCAGTCGATAAAACACAATCCGGATGTATGTAATTATTTAAACCAATGTTCTCCTTACATCTCTGTCACATTCTGCTGGGGAACTCATTAAGCAGCACGCACAAACTAAGCAACTAAAGGGGTCGACGACTTCCCACAAGCGTTTGCCAAAGACCGCCTGAGACCCAGAGTTGGACCCCATCTGTTCTTAACACAATGCTTGAAGCATATCTAAAACCTCGCATCTGCACACATTCTCACATCAGAGGAAAAACCCGAATGTGTTAAACCACAGCTAATCCACTGTTTCTCTTCCTGCTATATACTGTAAATACGGTAGATTACTGTTATTATGCGCAACCTGATTATTTGACACTAAGTATCACTTCGTTCTATACAGCCACTTTAAATGTCATCGCTTGCACAGACGTCACCCACCTACAGACTTGCATGTTATAGTACATTTACGCAAAATAATAATAACTACGGTAATAATACCAAACACAATCACCATGCAAAGAATGTCCTTCATTCTATTTCCATTTAAAATCATGAACACCTTAAATGAAGTTGGTAAAATAAACTGGGCGCAATGATAACAGGTTTAAAGTATACCATTGGTGCCACAACGAATTCTTACATTGATATATTTGGTCTGTACTGTATAAGTATCTAGGGGAACAGGGTGGGTTTGGTGTAAAAAGCTGGTCAACTTTTATGCATCATCAAGCATCATGACAGCGCGCTGAAGATCTTACGCTTTCACCTTGAAACAAACTTACACCAGTAACTGCGTGAAAATGTTTCGTTTAACTGGTTTCTTTATGAATGAATGCGCGTGGCTATCAGCGCGTTCCCCAATGATGTCTGACGGGCGATCTTTTCAACAAGTAGTCTAAACGTTCACCACCATTTATTATTAATAAACTGCTACGTTTTTTAATAAATTAGTTAACTTAAATGCATTCAACAAGATGCTAAAATAAGTCATTCTAACCTTCTTAAGACGTCGAACAAAGACGCTGAGACATACTACATGACTTTTCAGTACCATTATAGATTATACTATAATCTGTATATAATTATAATGAAGTATATTTTTGATTAAACCAGTTTAATGCGATTACACGCTAGAGTTGTTGTAGGTAAAGACCCAGAGCGCGCGTTATAAAGCCATCTGCAGCAGCGCGTCTCTCATGCAGCGCATCAATAACCACAGCATCACCTAAACACATAAACTAACACTTGATTTGACTGTTAAATTCAATATGCATACTTTAAAGTTATTCTTATGAATTTCAAAAATTAACACTTTTCATAAGTGTCCGTGTTACACGCAGTTTTATAATTAAACATAAGTATTAACCAAATAAGTATTTTTAAGTTGATTGCGTTCTTTAGCGCGTACTTTTGCAATTATACTCGCGTAAAATGTGCCCAAAACAACATACTGATCGTTTAACGCTACAGAGTTAATATTTGTCGAATAAAACCGACTAAAGCGTCTTATTTGACGTGTTGCTCTTACAAATACCCTCCGCATACTTACATTTAGTCCAACGTGTTTTTAATTAAAGACGTCCGGTTTCGCCAAACTTACTTTTCCGATCGCTAGCAGGCGTGAAACGTCCTCAAGGACTCAGTCCGGAAGTCTTGCGGTCGGACTGAAGTTGTTGTCGGTGACCGCTGAGTTTGGACGGTTATTCTCTGCGCGGTAACGGCTGCAAATTCCGCGGATGTTTTCCCATCTGTTTCGGTTTTTTCCTCAATCGCGAGAGGGATGATGGAGATGCGCGCACTCGAGAGAGAGATAGAGAGAGAGAGCGAGAGAGAGAAAGGGGAGAAAGAGAGAGAGATAATAAAGCGAGTTACTCTGACAGCCGTTTGAGGGGGTGTGGCCATCTAATAAACCGCAGCAAATATTAGGCGCATAAGAGTCGCAAATATTATTTTAAATCATTTGTCTTGAAATCACATTGCTCAATAGTCCGCTTTCATTAGTGTAGAAGTTTGGGTCAATTTCTGACAATTGATATCATACATTTTAAGATGTTTGAGATACACACACACACAGTTTCTGTATGAATGAATGCATTACCTAATGACTAGCTATAAATGTTTAGGCAGATACCACCTCATTCCCATTTAAATCTAAGTAGAAAATGTTCAGAAAGACATCCACATATGAACTAAAGGCGACCATTTTAAATTTGGCTCTTGATCCTCAGTGAATCAGCTGAGCAGATAAGGTGGAACACAGTCACCATGGGGAATTTGTTGCTGGATAAGTTATGCTTTTAATTGCAATGGTAGCTTGGCCCTTGGGGTCTCAATGTCTAAAAGACTTAGTTGAAGTATGTGTGTATATTGTTTTCTTGAGTGGCTTTTCATGTTCACCAGAATGCATTGCATATCATGACAGAAATGCAATGGAATGGATGAAACATGATTCAAGCATGTAAAGGCGATCTTGCCTGATTCTAAGGCATGTCCATGCATGGTATCTTTAACCTCAAACACACCAGAAACCTAGTTTGCAAGTCTCTTACCACAAAAGGTGACATTAAATTAGACAGTTTGATATGTACAGTTACAGCTATATCTGCATTTGTGAACAGCACAAGGCATGTTGTTGCATATATTGTGTGGCACACAATTTTGGTGCAACAATCTGTACAGCTTTGCCTTCAGTTCCCAGCTCGTGTGCTTCCCCTTTGAGTCCAGCTACATTCAGCACCACGGACAGCGACCTAGTCCGTGTTGGGAAGCCACCCAATTAAGAACCACATAGTGGTTCTGAATGACCTGCACAAAATAACACTGTGACATTTTGCATACTTCCAAACATCAAAGTCACACATTAATTTACAACACACAACTAATCCGCGCACAACAGACCGTTTAACCGATTTAATAGATCCTATAGCAAGTTTTGGTTACGTCTGATCCATTGTGGCTCATATATTATTTAAATTCCTTGCTGAGAACGACTAGCTTACAAAACCGAGATGGGGCTAAACTCGCTGCTTTTTAATATAGGGTAGTGCTCGTGTGGTATTACAGTGCTCAGGCGCTGTTAACATCACATTACACAAGCCTGTGTTACTATGGTAACCGATTATCACAGGCAAATATGCACAGCATGGATAACATGACGGGTGAAATGGAAAGGGGAGACAAAAAATGACGCTTTCCATCTAAAATATGATGAGATGATTGTGACTATTGTCTATATTATTGAACGGTCATTGATGTTCACTAAGATTTTAGCATATTCACTGAAATGTCTTTCAGCATATTCTTCTAATGATACAAAGTAATGACCCAGTGGATGTAAACGATGTATTATGGTTTCAGAATTCTCTTGAGAGTATTTAGACCGTTCAGGGCGTTCATAAACTCTGCAGACCTGGACCTTGTGGGATGTGACCTACTGCTCCACAAATCTTCATTAGATCTCCCCTGACACACTACAATTTACGAGGCATCCAGTAATACTATTTATGAGCACTTTATACACCATAGGGCTAAAATTCAATGCATCTTGATATGACAGAGGCTCTCACTGGAGGAAGCGGCACACGGCATTTTTAAGCAGAGTTCATGCTGGATGCTAGCTGGTGTAGTGGTAAGATTATGTGGTTACAGAGAAACCCTGGGGTGTTAGGTTGATGCTGATCTGTTCGGATCTCCTGACCACATTAGATCTCCCAGCTAAATGTATGTAGTATCTCCAATGAACTGCATTTACAGTTATACGTTTGGTAAGCGCTTTTATCCAAAGCGGTGTACTGTACATTCAAGATATACATTTTATCAGTATGGGTGTTCCCTGGGACTCGAACCCACAACCTCTGTGCCTCCTAATGAAAATGTACTTAATTAATTAATGTTAATTAATCTTAATTGAAATTTATTTAATTCCTTGAGTTCACGGTCTTATTATGAACCATTCTTCTGTGCACATTAAGCCCATCGATCAAATACAACAACACTATGAGAAATGTATCATTATTTTATGCAGTCCTGCCCGTAAAACTTCATATTCCGATGAAGTCAAAAGTGTTTCGTATCGCAATTAAAACTCATGCAACCATCTTGGGCTTTCACACATACATGATCCACATATTGGATGTCTAGCAATTGAATTCACTTGTATGTATGTATGTAACCGCCTTGTGGAGGAGCCGCTGCAGTGAATGTACTGTAGCTGAGATTGTTAAAACATGTGAAATCCGCCTCAGGGGAGCTGCTCGGCTGTCCCATGTGCACATCTCCTAAACCATATTCCATGTATGTCCTGATTTCTATAAACCCACACGCACAATATGTGCAGTGTGATAGCAATCCCTGAAGACCGCTGCCTGCGAGCGTTCTATACTATGAATCAAAATGCCATCACATGGGGAAATCAGTAGCTTCTCTTATCCACTACAGTTGAACTTTGACTTGTATTGACTATGACACATAGACAAGCATTCGAAATTATATAATAGCAAAGACAAGAAAACAAACTGCATCGCCAGTCAGGCAATGTTTGGGGAAAAATATTAAATATCTTTTGGGCCAATATATGAACTTTAAATGAGTCAAATCGCGACAGCTAAAGCGAGGCTGTACTGATGAAGTTTACTGCATTGTGAAAACAGGTTCGAAGATCCATTGATGTTTCAAGTGTCAAGGGTTTCCCAAAGCATTCAGTTCTAAAGCTGAGTTGTGATAAGTCATTTGAACTTTCACCCTGTTTGCCCATGACCTTTCCAAACACAGCCAATAATGTGCATGAACCGGGCAACTTGCATTAACTGTTGTTTTATGAGTTGTGTGGGTGCCAGACTCAACATGGATGATGCAAGACCAAAATAACACGCATCTAGATGCACTGAGCACAAAAAACAATGCAGGCAGTAAGTCGGTGTGGAGATGGACTACCTTGTCACCCTCCATGATGTTTCCTGCTCTATACTTCTCATGTGTGTCGAGGTTCTGACATGAGTCATGTGGAAGGAGGAAAGTTTTCAAACTTCCACTCTTCAAAATGTCACAAAAAATGTGACTTCAAACGTCCCCTCAATCCTCCGATTTCAGAAATCCCATTTCAGAACATATTCTCTCTCTATCATTTGGACTCATTCTACAGTATATCACCTCAGGGTCAGTTTATTGTGCTTCACTATTTCCTCTGAGTGTCCGCATCTTCATTCTTTTCCGCTGTACGAGATTTGATCTTGAAATATAATACAGTTCCAAGAGACGTATTGTCTTTGCCCATTTTCCTCCAAAACGTTCGCCTTATACAACGTCTCTCAGAAGGTGTGGTCTGGACACTGTTTACCTGCAGGTAACTGGATCAGTAGAGGCACTGAACAATGCCTCTACTGCTTCTAAAATAGAAAGAGAGGTAAAATGATCACAGCCTGCAACAAACAGCAAAATTGACCATTATAATCATTGACAGCAATTTTCTCAGATTACACCTCTCTGGATAGACCTCTTTTTGGAAAAAGGTAGAACTTGTCTCCATTCAGAGGTCTCATTCTCTGCTTCTGACAGGCTTAAATTAGAGAGATTTTCCACCCAACAGAAAGAACCGATTAGCTTGAGGTCAATGTTTCACTGATGATCTGACCACAGTCTGTTACAGAAACATATAGATAAGTGTGTAAGACTGCCAGTAAGCAAATGTATATGTTCAGGCACACAGCTGGATCTTTTCTACTGTGACTTGTAATGCCTCCATCATATATTCCTTAATATGTTGTATAAATACATTTAAAACTGTTAAAATCATTATCAGTACTTAAATTCATTTTAAGAGCTTAAAATTAACAGAATGGAAATACATAAGAATTCTTTATTTCCATCCTATTAGGTTCTATTAATTTTGCCACTGTATATAAAACCCTTTTATAGAATTTTTTTAAATACAACTCAAGCAAATTCATTTTTTTAAACTACAGAGTTTAGAAAGTACTGCATAACTGAGATGACCCAGTCTGAGTCTCCTGAATGACACTGTTTTATGCCTGAAGCATTTCACTTGGCTTTCAGTGGACAAAATCGTAACTCAAATAAAGGCAGTCCACATTCACATGATCTCCACAGGATCTGTTCAAATGATGCCTGCAAGATGTTCACATGACAGGCACGCTATATTTACAAAATCTGAATAAGAACCTGAAAACTCAGAATCACAACAGAATAAACACTCACTGTGCAGCTCTCTCAAAAACGAGTGAGACAACGTGTCAAAAGGCAACCGTTTGCTCTCATTTCAAAATGCTACATTCTACTGTAATCTCTTTGAAATGCTAAACTAGAGAGTCAACGGCACGGAGGATGGAAGCAAAAGTCAGCACAGCAGATTTTGATGTCTTTGGCTAACTTTCTTCAGCTTCATCAGCTACATCTACATTCTGCAGATATGCGTATTTGTATCGACCATAAAAATGATAAAGTTCACTCTATTCTTCCCTGAAAAACTTGCACCAAGCACCTCACACAAATCACTGAAATCTGTCACGCTCTGTTTATATACTGCAGGTATTCACAGACAAGAGCATCTCGTCTATTTTTATCTCCCGCAGAACAAAAAATACTTTTCCTAAAGGTGTTCTGGATGGGTGGTTGCTAGGGTATTATTGGTAGGGTGTTTTTCGAAGTCGACTTTCCACATTTTGCAATTGTTAAAAAATACAATACAAATTATATGCTTATAGTACAATAGATGAGGACCTGGCCTTACCTAGCAATCAAACTTAGGACTGGCAACCACATGCTGAAACCACTCACACCCTGGCAACCACCAAAAACACCCTAGCATCAAAGCAGCCCTCACACTCCATATTCTTCAGAAATTGCGATCCATTAACTGTCGTTTTATTGTGAATAAACGTACAGAAGGATTTATGATGAAATATTTTTAAAGTTTAAAAGTCTCCTTCAAAGAATTCTTCACAGTTCCTGGAAGCCAAATATAGCCCTTGAAAAAAGCTTTAAAAATTCATGGATCCTGGGAATTACACTACACTGTTTTCTTCCCAACAACATGTTGCTTTCTTCAGTGATGAGAAAGGCACATCAAAACATTAGGACAGTGAATAAAGATTATAATTGCCTAGCAGCCATCTAGACTGTATACTTTATTCTTATTACATCATTTGCCAAGTATAACTTCTGAGCTCAGCATTAGCAGAATCTGTGTAATTAAAACCGATAAAGGGTTTCAAACAGATTCATTTTCAAAATGAAGGGCCACTTATAAGGGACAGATTTATGACGTTATGATGTTAGCCTCGTTAAAAGTGTGAGGAAAAAGACACACTTTTGCCAACAGCCTGCCAACACAAATCTCCAGAGAGGCCATACAACTGCTAGAAAAATCACAGACTCGTAATGAACCCCAGAGGAATAACCATACGCACATGTTGATTCACAGAGGCGCTAAATAAAGCCTCTAAACAACAAAACTTCCAGAAATAGCACCTGCAGTTCAGTGT
>JAZGTI010003661.1:0-30527 GCA_036877585.1 Botia kubotai | reverse complement strand
AGAGGCAAAAGTTACAGGTTGCAGCTTTAAGATTATTAAATTTTCTGAAACCAATATATTTCTCACCTCTGGAACCATCACCAGCCCAAACGTCAGTCCAAACAGAATCATATTAATACCGTACATCCACCTGAGAAATATGAAGTATGATGCAACCGATGAACCAAAATGACCTGTTGGAAGATTAAAAGGAAGTTAAGGCTCTAAAACCTTTAAAAAAAAGAGTACAAACGAGCAGAGGACACACTTTCTATTTCCTTTATCTTCATCTCCCACGGGATGCAGGCAGTCTTGAAGTTCTCCAAGTCACGCTGAAACTTCAGCCATTTCTGCCAATTGGAGCGAATAAAGAAAAATGACGGAGATATTGAGCTCCATTGGTTTCATAATGATAATCGCACACAGTGTTCGACTGCCCACCTTCATCATTACGACCTTGTAGGCGTAGAGCTTCCTGCCTTTGCCCTTCCCCAAAGCACCTTCATATTTCTCCACAAACTTTTGTGACTCTCTGAGACAGAAAGACACTCAGTGTTATCAAAGCTGGTTGACAGGTGCAATAACTGCTATAGTAGGACACCAGCTAAAAGGAAATGTTCTCAGAATGTTAGCTAATGTTCCCTCAAAACATTTATGCAGTAATGTTAGTAGAATGTTTTTAATGTATATGTCATATCAAAAATGTTATTCTTAAGTAGTTAGTGAAACGTTTTAAAAAAGAATTTAAAAATCATTGAATAACCAAGCAATAACATTAGTACAATGTATGAACGTTTTAAACAATCCTAAACTTTCAAAATAACATCTTGTAAAGGCTTTGTTACTAATAAAAACATCAGGGAAACGTTCTTACAACCTAAATTTGTTAGCTGGGACGTACCTGAGGGTGACTAGTTTTTTCCTCATGGGCCACGGCTTTCCTCTCAGTGTGATGATGAGCTTTTTCCTGTCCTCCACAGCTTCTTTTAACTTCTCCAGCTCTTCTGGAGTCAGAGATCCCAGAACTCCTCCTACCTTGTTATCAGACTGTGAGTCACATTCAGAGTCTGACTCAGATTTCGTCTCAGACTCTGAGCTATAACGGGAACATATATGCAGGTATATGAAGTGGGGTGCAAAAGTTGAAGGGCCGTATAAAGGTTATACGTAATTTTAATACAACATTTAATCTTTTGTACTAAAGGTAAATGTTATAAAATTGCTTGCAATTTATTAGCGTACAATACAATAGCACAAAACTGTCTTTTTTCTTCATTTTACATCATAACTTTCTTTGCTTGTTCAAAATTTGATTCCATGTTAATATAAAATTTCAGATTTTTCAGTGACTTTCGGACACCACTGTATCTAAGACAGTCACGTGTGAGGTTGTAGTTTGTTGTTGTTTGTTACAACGTTACAGCAGTCAGTGTTTACATGTATTGATCACCAGGAATCATAACAATAACTCACGTAGTCTCAAGTTTCCTTCTGTTCTTTCTTTTTTCCTTCAAAACCACATCATCACAATCTTTCTCTTTTGTCGTTCTGTGATTTCTGTCCTCTTTCTCTTTTTTAACCGGCTTCTTTCTCTTTGTCTTCTCATCGTGTTCCCTCTCATCCTCCAGCTTCAATGTCTTGGTTCTTTCATTTTTATTGTTCTTGTTCTCTTTGCTACATTCTTCCTCGGCCTCCTCTTCACCTGCATTCTTTCTTCTTCGTCTTTTTTCGTGTTTCTCGCTCTCTTTTCTCTCTCGGGCGGTTTTCTGGTGTTTCTCATGTTTTCTCTCTGTTCTTGTATCAGAGTTTTTGGTCACTGCTGGTTTCCTCTCTGACTCTGTTCTTCTGCTGATCTTACCGTTTCTCTCTCTCTTTCGTTTGCCATCTTGTTTCATCTGCTTCTGCTTCTCTCCCTCAGAATGATCCTCTAGTTCCACATAGTAAAGGCTGAACTCATCTTTCCCTAGACAAATGTTGGCATTCACAAACATTTGATCTAAAATGGCGTACAGATGAAATGCATCACGTTGTATCACAATGCCAGGGTTGAAAAGTGCATGAATACATATGTATGTATATATATATATATATATATATATACACACATACACCCATATGTACTCATGCAGCTGCATGTATGCAACATATATATGTGTGTGTGTGTGTGTGTGTGTATGAAACTGCATTTATGTCTACATATATACGTACTGTATGTGTGTGTACATAACGTTACATAAGTATAGTATATAAGTTATGTAAGTATACTATATATTCAAGGACAAATAATACCAAATAAAAGCACACTAAAAATGAATGCAGAAAGTACTGTTTTAAAACTCTCCTACCTTCATCCACCTCAATGGTAACTGTAAGAGCAAACAAAACAAAAATAAACATCATAGAGTGGAAACATAAGTCGTGACATTGTTAAGAAGATATTGTTAAGTCTGAAAGGTCAGGCATGAAGGGTTACCAGCAGCTGTTCAGCGTTTGCTGTATTGTTTGTGACCACAGTGTAACCAGACCGGTAAGTGCTGACCGGGTCATTACATGCTTAGTTGTGTTGTACAATAGACACAATAGTGCTTTTCATCTTTAGTGTCAGTGCAAACTGTCCTCTCACAGAGGTCAAAGGTCAAAAGAATGAAAGTGATGTTCAAAAGCATGCACACACCAAAACAAAGTTCATATTGTGGGCACAGACACCTTGGCATTAGACAGAGCTGAATAAATAATTCGCTCGTAAGGTTTGCATTAAAATGCAACTGCAGAGAAATTCATTTTCCCCCTTGAGGCATTCATTCCCTAATTAATCAAACATTAAACACTAAACGTTACAGAATCACACAATGATTATCAGATTTATTGAGGCAAGTGAGATGAAAAGTGTGTCTAGCTAAGCTGCTTTTCCTTGCAAACAAAAACGTGTTGCCTTAATATTATTAAAAATAGTGACAAAACTCCAGTTATTAGCAATATTAAACAATGATTTAAGTCAGTTGCATATGATATTATAGAAGGTACAATAAGGAATTAATCAGCAAACTACACTTGGATAAGATAAAAAATGCATAATAAAAGTTAGCGAAACACAAAGAAAACAACAATCATATTTACCATCACTTTCAGAGGTGATGAGTTTCTGTCGTGGCATCCTTCTCCTGAGTGGTCTTCACTCTGTGCATGTGTGTGACCTTGTGTGTGTGGCCATGCATGCATGCATGCATGTGTGTGTGTGTGTGTGTGTGTGCGAGCTAATGATTCGGCAGTGGACCATGCCCTGGCTGAACAGAGCAGGCGATGAGTAGCGTGCATGAAGAGTTCACTTTTTACTACCATTCAACGACCTCTTCCAGGAACAATAACCCACCGAAACTCTAGAGCCTCTCAATTTCACCCCTTTTAATTATTCAATAGAGTTATGACTCTTTTTCTCAAAAAGAAAGGGCCATGCAGTACCA
Source organism: Botia kubotai (assembly GCA_036877585.1). NCBI lineage: Eukaryota > Metazoa > Chordata > Actinopteri > Cypriniformes > Botiidae > Botia > Botia kubotai. Next base: position 27,087 of record JAZGTI010003661.1, on the reverse strand, counting down.
AGCCAAAAAAGAGGACAATGGTCTAATGACTGTGGAAAGAGGTAGAGAAAAGAAAATTAATATGCGTTGCACTTTCACTTAGTGCACATAGTGCAAAAAACATGTGCAGTTGTTTTCAGGAAGTGGTACAGACGTCGTCAAATCAGTGCAGTAAAAGTGCAATTGTGTAGGAATGACATGCATGTGGAAAATGTGATTGTAGATATTGAGAATGTAAAAACAAGGCCTGGGAATTGTTTTATGGCCTGGGCCTTCTTTTTTGCCAAGCCCAATGAGTAGAGTACTGTATACCGCATAAGGCCATACCCAGCTAACAAAGAACATTCTCAGAAAACTTGCTAATGTTCTCTATAAGTTCTCTCAAAGTTTTCAAAAAAATGTTCTTGCAGTAACATTAGGACTTTTTTATAAAGTTAAATATCATATATCGAAAATGTTATTCTTAGGTCGTTAGTGGAAGGTTTCAAAAACACTACAGAATTAAAAAATGATTAACCAAACAATAACGTTAATACAACCTCTAAAAAAATGAATGTTTTTAGTACTTAGTGGAAATGTTAGGGCAGGGGTGTCAAACTCAGTGTCCTACAGAGTTTAGCTTCAACCCTAATTAAACACACCTGGTCCAGCTAATCAAGGTCTTCAGGATCGTTAGAACCTTCCAGGCAGGTGTTCTGGAGCTGGTTGGAGCTAAACTCTGCAGGACGCTGGCTCTCCAAGAGCTGAGTCTGACACCTCTGCGTTAGGGGGAATGTTCTACAACTTAAAATGTTAGCTGGGTTAGTGGGCGCAACATTCTATATAATGATGTCAAATAATTCTGATACATTACAGCATATGTGGCTCATTCCGTGCTGAAGCTGCCATACAACAAAGACTAAAAACAGAAGTCTGAAAACATCTCCAGAGAAATTACTGGGATGATAGATTTCGCTCATATATGCCTGAGGTGTCCTGCAGGGATGTGCTCTACTGAACAGAAGAGAGGGAAAATAGTGATATTAGACGTATGGGAAAGGAAAATTGGGCTCTATAAATAGATCTTGATATGCTGCCATTTATATAGGCAACTGAATCCTATTATAAGAAATGTCTGTCTTTACCTTTGATACATTGTGCCTTGAGGATTCCAACAATGGTAATGGAATTAAGATGTATATAGAGTGAGCTGTATATGGAGAGTTACCTTATTTTCCTTATGTCCTTTACATAAGCATTAAAACCGCACAGACTTCATTATTTCTTGGAAATAAATAAAAATGTGGGTGTTTAAATTTATCCAATCATGAGCAAGCTAGATATTGGGTTATTATATACGCTGTAATATATGCTTATGTGAACCACTATAAAACATCTTTCTGCTTTGGATAAGGAGAGAATAAAGAGAGATCAATCCCACATACGCTGGTTATTTTAATTCAAGGTAAGACTATAAACCTGTTTCAATGCGTGTGATGGGTAACAAATACTGTAAGTGAGGTTTAATGGATATCCACAGCATTAAATTCAGCAGTCCAGCGTCACCAGCTATGTGCAGCATTTGTGGCGTCTCAAGGGAGTCCTTCATTATTGTCAAACGTATTGCGTATACTGGCCACGTGGTGCCACTCAAGAGCCATTTTGAAGCCGTTCTTTTTAACTAAACGAGTAGTGGAAAGGAATTCGGATTACGTGTATGTTGATTTTTGATGTTTGACCTGTTTCAGTCTTCTTCTTCCGTTGGGACATTTAACAGTCAGGAGATATTTGTATTCGCACAGTATTTACACAGCGTGACTGTCAATGCCAGTGTGTGGCCCCATGGGTTCAACAGTCTATCTCTGTGCATTCACAAGGGTGAGTTTGCACTGCAGATAGCTGGATTGTTTTCCTGGGCTAACTTTAGCAGAATTGTTTGGGGATTCCATCTTCTGAGAACTGAGATTGAAGCTGTAACTGTATTCTCCTCACGCCTTCTGCCTCCCCTCCTTCATTCTCTCACTCTCTGGCACGCCTTTGATTGGCTGGAGGGGCAACATTAACAGGAGACAGATCTGTTTTGAGTCCTCGTTCCTCAGAAAGAGTAAAGGACGATTTAACAGAGGTGTTAAAGGTAGGGTAGGCAATTTCAGAGAGGCTAGAAATAACAAGCTAGCTTTAAAAGCATACGATCCCACCCTCCCCTCAGAGTGCTCTCTAAAGCCAAGCCTTCTCCAAAACATGTGAATGTTTATATGCAAATGACAGACAAGTAGGACGTCCTATCATTGCATTCAGACCGAACGCAATTATAGGATAACAAATTTTATAGTCTTGCGCCTCCCGCAGAAGAGAGTTTCAGCTAGCAGAAATGTTTCTGGGGAAAATATCCTGCTTTTAACAGTTCCAAAATCAAACTTTACACACATTATGATCAAGTTCTTTATACGGTACAAAAGTAATGCTCAGTTATTTACATAAACAGCGAGGTAATATAAGGAGAGTTGACTGAAACCTATAGGAGCTGGCAGCCTTGATTTGCGAAAACATCTCTTCTAATACGGTATGTACAGGCCGCTATGAGTCACAGCGTCTCACATCTTTATTGCTGTCATCATAACCGCCCTCAGGTAATGGTGTAAGCTGATGACAGGACCATGAGCGGCGTTCCATTACACTGTAGAATCTTAGAGTCAGGATATTTAATACAGTCTGGGTGGATGAGGGATGTATTTATAGAAGGACTGGTGCCATGTTTCTCTCACGTTTTCAGTCAGCCTGTGTTCTCAGTACTGCCCGTGCAGTGTGGAACGGCTGGACTGGAAAGTATTTCCGTGTGGTTCGTTACCACTTTGCATTATTCTGTCCGGTATGTTTATCCTTTGCTCGTGGCCATGATGAAACACATGTAACGTTTTAGTACTGGGCCTGTGATTAAATCTGAGTTTGCTTATCTGGGCAGACTGGTAAACTGAGGAGAACTTTGTTGTGTTACATAATGAGTTTATGTTTGTCTACATCATGTTGGTGACAATGGGCTAAATAGCTTCACACTCAGTTCTCTGGACTGAGGTATAGTCAGCCATTTATTTACTCATTTAATGTGTGTGTTTTGATGTGATGCCATGTCATTGTAAATGCAAAACAATTAGCATTCTGGTAGAGATAGACTGTTGTGTAAATGATTAGATGGGGTTACTTAATTAGATGGGGAAAACACATATGGGAAGCTGATTGGATGTTCAACATAATCATTGATCATAATCAAGATTTATTAGCCACTAATGTCCATCATTGATCTGGACAAACCCTTCATGAACATATTAAGCTGAAACAGTACTCTGTCTAATACATATACTGTAAAATACTGGATATTTTAGAAGTATTACAGTTTTAGATTGTAAGAACGATTTCCTAATGTTTCCATTAAATAACAGAAATGTTACAAATGTTATTTTGAATGTTCTAGGAACATTGAAACAACCAGTTTTTTAAATGTTGTATTAACATTATTGAACATTTTTCAAACATTTTTACATTCTGAAAGGTTTTTAAAATGTTCCAACTTAAGAATAATGGTTTTGATACATATGGTATATAACGAAATGTTCTACTCACGTTACTGAAAGAACGTTTTGATAACTTTGAAAGAAATTGTTAGTCAACATTCTGAGAACAATTCTCAGCTGGGATTCTGTAAGTTAAAGCATACTGAAAACAACAACAGGGGCAGGGATGAGAATAAGTATGAATAAGAGCAAGTCACAAGTTGTTAAAAGTTGAGCAAAACATTTTGATTAACAAATGACTGCGTTTGCTAGTCAAACAGGTTTCACTGGTGTTGTTAGTGGTATCACCTCATGAAAAATGAGTAGCTTTACAATGAGTGTTTGTGTATACAGTAGGTGCTGCTTTAGAGATAACAGTATATAGGCTCAACGCAATGCAGTTTATCACTGAGTTAAAGTGTTAAAGTTAAAGTGAGTTAAAGTGTTTTCGTTATATTACTTTATACTTTGTAGTGAGGGTGTTTATCTGAATTTTATAGTGTTATGTGTCAGCACTTATTGACAGCAGCTGTTACGACTCATCTTCATAACACAGTTGCCAACATAAACACTGGGGCACAGAGACAGAATACAAATCCCACAAATCAGAGAGTAAAAGAAAAAAATGATTGAGTTTGTTTTTGTCTTTGCACAATAACAACCCTGTATACGGTTCACACGGGTCTCTTAGGAGTCTGAAATCTTTCCTGTTCGTTTTTGTTTGTGAAAGGCGTCATTAACTATAAAGCAATACAATGGAAGGAAAAATCAATCAATCACCTTATTTACTTGAATTTCTATATTATGCTCTGTAGTCCTGATTGAATCAATATCTACTGAATCTGTGTTTGTTTTCCGTTATATCTTAGAAAGGATGAGCAAGCCAGAACTAACTGATCCATTATCCACAGTAAGAGCGGTATTGAAACCGTCGAGTGGTTCTTGACTACCACTCAACAGATTCATAAACAGTAGTTGTATAAAAAATTAATTCCATAATGTGCAATAATGCCTACAGTTTGTACATAACAGCTTCAGACAGTACAGAGCGCCTGTGTGCTCACAGATGAATGCGAACAAGGCAACATTTATTGCATGTGTTTGACTTTTCATGCGAAAAGCACGTCATGTTATCTATTAATTGCGATAAAAGTTCAAACATTGCATAATGAGAGAAAATGTAAAATCACATGGTGTTTGCTTCTTTTTCACATGAAGCATGGGCGAGGAACTCAACTTAAGCAACAACACGCCAGCATGCTGTGTGTGCAAACATGCTGCGCAGTGGAATGACTTATTCCTTGGTGTGTTTTGCCTTTAAACTAATGCTTTTAAAGGCAAAACATGCCTTAGATTAAGCCATTCCATTGCACAGCATGTTTGCACACACAACAACACGTGCAAACACACATGCATAAGTGTGGCAAACTGAACTCAGACTAGTTCAGGCAGGTTTATTTTCCCTATATTTGCCGTTTTAAAACACATCCCCTCCTCCACTTCGAATCCTTTTTCTCCAAAACATTCAGACGGCTTTTGCCTTTGCTCGTGTGCAAAGCAACCCCCAGGACACACCGAGTTGGGTTGCAGTACTAAAAGCAATCCGTCTCACACTACCACGCAAGGCTTGTGGGTTTGTACAGTTCACGTGAGAGTAGCTGACTGACACGAAGGTATGTGTGTAGTGAAAAACAGATGAGAGCTGTCAGCTTCTCCAGGCATAGAGGTAACAGAATTAACGGGACTTTCAGAGAATACAGAACGGGCAATGTCTACAGTAAAAAAACACAGATCGGATGGAGTCGAGCCAACATTTGCAACTGGTAAACTTACAAAGCACAAAACGTAAAATACAAAACGCAGACGCTTTTATTCAAAGCGACTTACAAAGGCGAGAGCATTAAGCATTTTGCCTTAAGAACCAACAAGCCAAGTCTACATTTACAAGCGGATATTGTATTCTGCTACTAGAGACAAGAAGGGTTTTTAGGAAAGAATATCAGAGCATTGGGGATTAGTCAGAATAACCTATACAATTCAGATTATATCTAATAAACCAAGACTGTTTTAAGAGGCAATTGATTTTGTTGGTGTCTTCAAGCCAGGAGGACTCGTCATCAGCGTAGGTGACAAACCTCAAAAACGAGTGTGCCCCCCTTTAAACACCGCCCCGCCCCAGAGCGTCGAATGACCAATAATGATCTGACGCTATGTAGTGACGTGGTCAGCCACTCCCCTTTACTAAAGAAGGAAACAAACAGTGAAAGAAGAGAGCTCGGGAAACGACGAGAGAGGAATTCAGTGACACAACGCGTTGGAGGACGACAGATTCCTGTTTAAAGAGTTCCTGTTCCTTATACTACATCAATCGACGGTCCATATTCAAGAAGTCCCCAAGGTAAGCCTTATAAAGTGTAATATAAAGTTTTATGTTCTCTGCGCGATCATTTGGTGGGTTTGACGGTGCGATCACAAAAAGATTGATCGGACCCGATAAACGTGAACGATTACCGATTCAGGACATGTAATACAGCCGAACGACCGACCGTTCGCATCTCTGACAGTTTCAGCGCGAGGATTATTCCGCACATCGAGTGTTGGTTGTTGGACGGGTGGGTCCCTTAAAAAAACAAAGTGACCCAAGTTGTCAGCAGCACCTTGGGGAACATCACAAGCCCCAGAACGTGACTCGGTGGTGATCCATCACATCATACGACAGGAAGACGTGGACGGTCGCCGACTCTTTCTCCTTTTGCTTCCGTCTGAAAGTCGCTTTACTTATCGGTTGGTATTTGTGTTAGTTGCGTTTTTAATCGTTCTCCATCGGTGGCTTTGGAAACCAAACGGATTATGCTCATTGTTCTGGTGTTTGTTTATTGTTCGACCGTGGTCGTGTAGATTCAAGGAAACGTCGTTTTATTTTCGCCTTTTCGTGATGTGGCTGGTGAATAACTCAAACAAACAGCAGCTAACCCAGTTAGCTTTTGTTTCTGCCTTGTTCGAAGGACAGACTTGTCTGTCTGGGGAGGAAATCCGATCGCAAAAGGACAAAGAAGGAACATTAAACAAAGCCAACGCTGCTTTTCTGCTTTCTATTCGCGACGTTTGCGATTGGATACGTCATGATGTTTTATATCTTTTGTTATTTTTGGCTTTTTACTCGCATATGAGATGTATTCTGCTCACTAACCCCAGTTTAGTTTGCGGCAGACGGTCTTTTCTCAAAACCTTGTAAGCTGCCTACCTAGATAGCATTTTTGAACATCGTGGCCATGGTGCCCCAGAATGGCATCGAGTTTACTAGTTTTGTCTTTAAACTCAGCCACTCTTAAGATTTTGGACACGACTACCCTTTCATGTAGACTGAAGTGACCTGTTATTCTCCGTTGAATAGTGGCGTGAAGTCATGTTGCGTTACAGAACATTCAGTACCACATCAGCGATTATTGATCTGTGGTGTCTGTCGGCTGGTATGTGTTGGCTCGTTTGAGTGAACACCTGAAATATGAGACAGCCTGTATTTCGGTTTCTTAAACCCTGTGTCTTAAAATGAAACGTGTTTACGACATGATCTACCTGTAACGTCTTACCTTCTTTACCTCTTGAAATTGCATGTCACGTTTGACACCCCCATCGGCGGGTGAGCTTGGGACTTGCTGTTTTATATATAGCCCTCATTTCATTTGTGCCCTGTAGTCAAGGGATATCCAGACAAAAACGAGTTCACTTCAGTTTGGATGTGAATATGAATGGTCACAGTGATTTCATGGTCCTGGATCAACATCTTTTGTTGGTCCTGGAACAGCATTCTTGTCCTGACCTAACCCCTACCCATTACACAAACCCCTGCCTTAACTTACCCCTCAAATCAAAGGGAAATGATATATTTTTAGGGATGATATACAAGGTCATAACCATGTCCTAAATGTAACATTGACCCTCAATCTAATTCTACAACCTGATTGGTTGGTAGAAATGTTGTTCCGGGCCCACAGTGATGTTGATCAAGGAACACATTCTATTTGACAAAATCGCAGTGACCGGATATAAATAGCCCCAGCCGAACAGCGTGTCAACTCGGTCAGCTAATTGACTTTACTGTAATTACACTGTCCTGATGAGGGTGGCTGTGGAACTTGGCTGTCTTTTATTTTTATGCCTGTGATAAACACAGGGCCTTTTAATTATGGGGTAGTTCCGGTCTGTCGGAGACCTAAGTTTAAAGCCCTGTGCTTTAAAAAAAAACCATGATCTCCCTTACAATCTACTTGTGTGTGTGCGCCATGCACGCCGCAACAATGCTGTCATTGTTAACAAGACCGCTCTTGTTCTGTCTTTGTGATATATTAGCAATGGCCCAAGAGACGAACCAGAGCCCCGTGCCCATACTGTGTACCACAGGCTGTGGTTTCTATGGAAACCCTAGGACTAATGGCATGTGTTCAGTGTGTTATAAGGAGCACCTGAACAGACAGCAGAGCAGTGATCGCAGTCCCATGAGCCCTCTGGGTAAGTCATACTGCAACTTGTTTGTCTAACCTGCTGCATGGAACTCTCTGTGGTTACAGGCTAGTCAAACAATATGACAATATGATTATACTGTGACAAGAGCTCTCATTCATCTCTAGGAGACTGTGATAATACAGTAGCTATAGCATTAGCAAACTTAGGTTACCAATTGTGAAGCAGTATGTACCCACTCGCACAGTAATGCGTTATTCTGAGATCTCAGAATTGGTCTTTCCTGGGAAGTTGTAATTGTAAGCCACACTTGTCCTATAGGCAGAACCGCTTTGATTCACAGGATCTTTGTATAGTGTAGCACAGCTGCACCTGTGCACTGTTTGTGATTGTTTCTTTGTGTTCTGTTGGACCAGCTGCCAGCCCCTCTGCAGAGGCCTCCGCTATACAGAGACTAGAAGCCAGCATCAACAAAGCAGAACCTTCACCTACACCCAGCACAGACGCCATGAGAGAGTGAGTACATCGCGTGTTCGATGTGGCACCCTAAAATAAGAACAGATGCATTTCACGCAGGTGAAGAGTTTGAATGAATGAGTGTCCAGTGTGTGTTACTCTGTCTGAAACTCCACCTGTTTGTTTGCGCAGAAGTATTCCCTCAACCTCCTTACCAGTCACACAACAGATGACCGAAATGAGTATTTCTACAGAGGAGAAGGTCCTGTCTCCCAAAGCCGAGGCTGTCGGACCAGGTAATTACAGTTGAAGTTATTACAGTTGATAAAACGCATGTAAATGTAGAACTATGATGCCCGAGCGCTCCATTTAACATGAATTAAGAGAATTAATTATTACCTACATTGGGGTTCAAGTGGTGCAAACACTCTTGATTCCACACTGAATGTGTTGATTTAAACTGAAATAAACAGTTGTGTTTACACATGTTTGAAAACACCTGAACATTGACTAAAATGAGAGACATTTTTTTATATTTCGCACTATTTGTATATAGTATAAATGGTTGGAATAACGTGGATTATCAGATTTTTGCAGTGTCCATATGAAAAGTTGTGTATATATATATATATATATATATATACACACACAAATTGAAATGTATATACAACATGAAAAAATAGCATTTTCACTAATGGCCTCAGATAGTTGGACTCTATTGTCTGGCAAAACCACCTGCTGTAACAATTGAGGTGTGTGAGGGGTATTTATTTGTAAAGCTTTAAATCTACAATGGGGATTACAAAAGAAGGACTGTGCAGTATGTGTGCTGAACCTTGGAAAACAAAGCTCTGTGTTGTTAGTTCCTCTCTGTAAGGTCATTTTACTGAAATGAAGCTTGTAACTGTGTTTAAGTGCCTGGTGTTTAAATGGCTTTACTTAAGAGGATCTTCCATACCCATTCTTTAGATAGAGAATACTTCAATTATCAGCCCAAACTCAAGAACAGACAGAGCAGTCTTTGGCTCCCTGCTCCAGTTTGGGTTGTTTACTGATAATAGTCTTTAAGTTCATGCAGCGTTAAAAACTTGCGTCTGTCAGAAATTGGGACTCTGGGCTTTGCGGCAGGGCTTATTTTGGGAACAGGCCTGTGAAATTGCGACCTTACTCATTTGGCTTGAAACCCCAGAAATCAGGCTGCCTCAAACTGCTTCCAGAATCCACCCAGCAGGCCCGTGCTGCCAAACCCGGACAAAACAACTCAGCCCATGTCACGTTGCAGACAACCGTTTCTTTTGGTCGTTCTAATCATCGTCTCCGTTCTTCCCACAGTTATAACACAGCCCACCTCCTCCTACTCTCCAGTTCCTGTTACTCAATGCAGTGATGACAGCAAGAGCCCAGACTCCTCTAAACCCAAGAAAAATAGATGCTTTACCTGTCGTAAGAGAGTAGGACTAACAGGTAAGACTTGTGCGATACTACTGCAAAACATTTGTGGTTTTGGGGAGTCTACAGCGGGTCTCTCATCCTCTGTGTTGTTTTCCAGGATTTGACTGTCGGTGTGGTAATCTGTTTTGTGGAATTCACCGGTACTCAGACAAGCACAACTGCACGTACGACTACAAGGCAGAAGCGGCTGCTAAAATTCGCAAGGAGAATCCCGTAGTGGTGGCTGATAAGATCCAGAGAATATAAGCTTTTCCCTTGTTCTCCAGGAATGTGATCGGAACACTGGCGGATAAAACGAATGACTTGGAAAAACGGACTTGTGTTTTTCTATCACCTTACGAAGAAAATGGAGAACTATAACCGTCTGAGGCCCATGCATGAGCGATCTTACACATTTTGGTTTTGTAATAGGTGTTAAATTCCTTTCCATTTTGATTTCTCTCCTCTTTGTGGTGTTTTTATGCTAGTTACTCTTATGTATTCTTTCATTACGTAGACATTTGTTTCGTTTTTTTTGCCTGTTCCCACCCTCACGCAATGGGAGGGGCTGATACTCTGTGCCAAACGTGGCAGCGTAGTTTCTGAGGCAGCCTTGTATTAGTAGTTTCAGCCTTAGGCTTATCATGAATGACGTTAACTTTTTAAGAGGCGTGTCGAAGCTCGACTTCAATCTGACGTGTGCTGCATGTGTCGGTATGTCATTACAGTCTGTTCTAAAAATAAAATCAGCTGGTGTACCTAAAGGTGAGATTAGAACGCAACTCGATCGTTATGGCCGTTTTTTACCGTTTTTTAGAATGTGAACTTGCTACTGTGACGTCATGCCCTTTCTTTGTTTTTAAATGGAAGGTTGATACTCGTCAAAGGTCATTTGTTTTTATTTCTCTGTTGAATGCTGTTCTGTTCCCACGTTCTCAAAACCAATAACCTCTGTGTCACAGCTGCATTGTAGAGTTTTGATGATGTCTACGGTTGCTCATCGTTATCAGTACTGAGGGGTCTGGGAGTTTGTGATCTTTGTTTTCGTGTATTTTAAGTGAACATGTAGACGTTTGTATTCGATTGTGAGATGGCAGGGTCTGTTTTTGTGCGTGTAGGGGAAATTTAAGCACAGCCCCTCCTCCTGTTGTCAAAGTGAGATGAGCTAACCCTCCTTAGGCAGTGCATTTACAACACCGCAATAGTATAAGCAGTATGTCAGACCTGAGTGTGAAACATTGTTATTTTTGTTGTTCTGAAATGCACCCACAATGCACCTGTCTTTTTTTGCGTGTCTGCATATTTTAACGTGAGCGAGTCCGTGTGCATGTATTGTATATAATGTCTTTTCCTCTGTAGGGAGTGAGGTTTTTCTTACAAGATGTATCTGTTGAGAGTATGATGTTGTTCCAAGTTTAATTTCAGCCATTAGTTATATGCAAATTTGTATTAAAAATCACCTTACTATGTTCATATTTATGTATTATGCATTTAATCCTTTTACTTGGCATTAAAGAATATAGTATTGTAAATAAAAATAAACAGAGAAAATATACAGCCATGTTTTTCTGTTCATTTGTTGTGTGTAAAAAAAATGCAAGTGGACATAAGTGCGACGATGTTACATAAGTGCTATTTAAAAGGCATAACTAACAAACGTATACCATCAAATTTAAAACATTCCTTCAGTGACAGGCTCCACCAAACTAATTCATCAGATGTTGCATGTTTTGCGCACCTGTCCTGGCTGCTGACGCATTCAAAGACATCCTGTCTTTGTGAAATCTGCCCTGACAGCCTTTAGCTTTTCTTTTCTCTCAATAGAAGCAGAGTTGACAATCCCTGACTGACCTAGTAACAGCTGTAGAGGTTGTAGGGAGGCATGTATGTGTCCCCCCTAAGGAGTGAAAACAGGTGTTGTACTTGGGGCCATCGTTGGGACATCCGGGAACATTGTCCCAAGCCATGTGATGAGGAGGCCCCACTAAGGTCCTATGGTATACTTACTCAGCCCTGGGGAAGAGGGGGCCGGTAAAAAATAATATCTTGGGTCCTGTGAAATTTATTGACTGCCTTGACTGTATTTCCTTAGTTCAACCCCTGTCACACTAAACCAAACAAACAGGAAATTATCAGAAAACTTTTTTTTTTTAGATATTTTTCCGTATATGTTCCAGAGTATTTCTGTGTTCCTATAAAGCAAGTCTTAGTGTATTATTTTTTGGTGTTGTCCAATCATTTTGTGTTATTGTCAAACTGTTGTCTAGTCAGCGTCTTTGGCTCTGAGTGTTTGTACAGAGGGGGCTGGGCGTTAAGCCGGTCTCAGTGGGTGACATCACAATGACGGGTGGTGACATATGCTGAGGGCTGATGACTACGCCACATTGTGTAGACAGGCTCGGGGGGGAGGGGCTAAGCCTGGGTAAAGTAGAGGTTATAATGGGGGAATTCTGAGTGTACATTCAGTCATGGTTACACAGAGGGAGGTGAGATAATCAAAAGAAATGGCAGTGACAGGTTATAAATGTGTATCAGATATAACAAGCGAAAATACATGATATGAGCCAGTGACCTGTAGCCGAAACAGCTGATGGCAGATTTAAAAAGAGGACAGAGGAATTGTTCCGCAGATGGTTTCTCACAAATGTTCTGCGTGTACTTCCCAAGTTAATCCTTGTTGTGCAAGTCAGGGACTGTAAATTGGTTTCTAATTTGAGTTCAGCTAAGGAGAAGAGGACATGACATTGAACTGAGGAGAGCTCAGAGGAGCTTAATGAAGGAACTTTTGTTTGTTTTTGTGGCACTTACACTAAATATAATGTGACGTAAATAAACATCACGGTAACAACAATAGATATTCCATAAATTGATTTTTGAAAACAAGGATTTAATGTTAAAATTGTATATGTATGTTGTGTATATTAAACACCATAAAACTGCATTTATAATGAAAGTACAAAGTAGTTAGCAGTCACCTTTATCTGAAGCTATACAGATATGAGTAATACCACAAAAAATACATTATGAGCGGACAATGAGAAATACAAAGCAACGTTACGTTGTCATTCATCATTCTGATTAGAATTGAATGTTAGAAATAAATAGGAAAGTACAGGATGTAAATGTCTGCTTGACTAGCTGAATGAGTAAACTGAACTAGATAAAAATGACCTGCCTGTCACACACCAGATTACGACAGATGTACTGAACTAGGGCAGTGAGTTCTGCCTGTGATCTCACACAATCCCTCCTGACCTAACAATACCACACATAAACAAGCACTCTGATCCAGCGCGATTCTCAGTACTTGTCATCTTATTCGAGGAACGCTCCAGACTCACAGGTTCGTTCTCATTTTTTAGCTTTCCTGGAAAGAAACGTGCTGTTCCCTGCTGTGTTTTGCTACACTAGGCTTTTGTCCCTCGAGGCGTAGTCAGGAAGATAGTAATCGGTATAGTTAACAGCAGAGTAAAACCACCCCAAAACTTGTTTAAGAACTGGGCGTGTCTCGCAAAGCTCCTTGTGTTCCCCAGGGTAGTTCATAGAAGAGGTTCATTGAGTCACTCGGATTGCAAGCAGAAATGGGATTATGACAAATACTGGAATCTCATTGACTCATTCAACGTTGCACGAGGTGGAGTCAACTACCCTCCAGCAACACATTAACGAAATCTTATGAGCAAAACTCTGTTCATCCTGACAGTTCAATAAATGCGTGTTTTAAAGTGCCAGCCTGTGTGCCCATCACAAATACCTAGTGCGTGTAAGTGTGTTTCTTTTGCGGTCTAGCCAGGAAATTCCCAGCCAGACTAATCTAACTTTGTCTGATTCAGCACTTCTGTTCCCAGAGCAAGAAAAGACGGCAGGAAGGGGCGGGTTTGCGGAGGGCGTTGTGACGTCACCAAACGGAGACGCGCGGTCAGTTCCACATGCTCCAGACGCCCCCGTGTGGGAGGCTCCGCCCCCTCACATGCGCTTTACTCATGCCTCTGTCTTTTTCCCAGCGCGTTCGTCTGTCTCCCTGCACTGTGCCTCTTTGTCTTTTATTTCTGTGTTTATACGCTGTCCCACACTTCTGCTCTCTCTTTGACGCTTTGTGCATTCTGCGTTTCAACCCCTCAGGCGAAAACCAAGAGCAAACAGAGGTAGTGTCTCTCGCCAGTGACTGCTGCAATGAGCATTTCATACAGTGAATTTAAACAACAGATGTAACTTTTCAGATACACGAGACGAACCTGTGCGACTTAAAGTACAGAACTAGGTTTTTATGTGTTTGCGTGTCTGACCAAACTTTGTTAGCCAGCATGTCTCATACTGTAAACCACAAAGTTGGTTTACATAAATTAAACGTTTAAGTATTTATGGATGAGTTAAAAAATCACCAAAACAAAACCCACCCAAACATTATGCAGAATGTACAAAGATACTGATGACTGATAATTGTAGGGAGATTTGAGCTAAATACAGCCAAATGTGACTCACACTCACTGCAGCAAATTAGATTAGATATTTTTTTTACTAAAATCATTAGTGTGATTAATGTAATTAATGCATCATTAACTCGAAGTGTACAGACTGGCGCCGGAGCCACGGCGTACACAAATAATGTGGTAGCGCCCCCGTGTGGTTTTCAAGTAATTTTCTTGTATGACGAGCTGAACACTGCTGATCAAATACATTTAGACTGTTTACAAACGTGTATTAAACTTACTGCCACCAAATTCGAACAGCCGTTTGTTGCATTTGATGAGCACGAGGACAATGTAAAGAGTGAGATCTTACTCAACAGCTGTCAGAAACAGTTTTGAACAGGTGAATTTGACAGCCAGGTGCTTCTGATGAGTGTTTACGTGCGAGTGTGAATGTACATGTGCAGTCAGTAACTTTATTACAAATACTAGTAATGCACTACAGTAACATTATAAAACAATGTTTTCTAAATTTTATTATCAGTTTGTTAGTAACAATTACTTTGTGAATAACAGTTCATTAAATGATTATAAAATATTTTAAGTGCACATCTTTTTGCCCATGATCAACATAATAGAAAATAATTCGAAAAAATCTTTCAATTCAACTTTCAAATATAAATGTTTACTAAAGCAAGATGTTTCAATTTGTTAACTAAATCTATAAGTGTCATTCACATTCTCCTTTGGTAACCTATGGTAACAATATTAACCTAATATGTTTAAAAGGATTCTTCAAAGTAACTATGTGTGCAGAAATGGAACCACTCGTCTTCCAGCCACGTAAACTTCAGTGATATTACGATCGTCACCTGTTCAATAACAAACACGGACAATGCTCGCAACAAGAACCGTTCAATGGACATAACTGAAGTACAAGAAAAAGCAAAAAAGAAATCTTACCTAAATTCAGAAACTTCTCCAAAATCACCTGTAAGTAAAAATAGATATGAAATAATAATATATAAAATATTAACATTATCTAAAATAATGTATACTATATAAAATATATATTTTCTTAGTGTTCCTGTAGTTCATTTGGTAGAGCATTGCATTAGCAGTGCAAGGGTTCTGGGTTCGATTCCCAGGAAACACACACTAATAAAACGTGTAACTTGTATATACTGTAAGTCGCTTTGAATAAAAAAATGTAGTAATTAGTAAAGAAATTGCTTACGCAACATGTCATGACCTGACCAAATACTACAAAGCTAAATCAACTGGTTAGTTTAAGGCAAAAGTGCTAATGCATGATAAGTTTATTATCTATTTATTAGTTTGCATCTCTGAATTCAAGGATTTCTCAGTGTCTCTTCACGAGAGGAGAAGGATCAAACCTTGGGGCCTTGTCCCGGAAACAAATCGATTGGTCCACCAGGAACACAAACATCCACTCGCAGGGCATCAAAGTCCTTCCCCACCACAAAGTTTCCAATCTGATCATCCAATGAGAGGGCTTTGGGGAGTGGGCAAGTAAAGAAACAACAGCCAATCAGGTTTAGACTTACAGTGTTAGTATTAAATAGCTTCTAGGCTTCTCATGTCTAATGTTAATATTTGAACATGTTGGTTGTCAGTGAGAGGCTGTGCAGTATCTCACCCTCACTACCACCAAGTGTGGCCAATCTGAAAACCTCCTCAAAGGTTAATGTCTGATGCTCGGGGTCCTGGATGGTCAGGGCTTTGGACGTGTCCAGAGTTCTTCGCACAGCATCTAGAATGGATGGGGAGTAGCCTCCTGCCACATCTACAGATAGACCAAACCACAAAATGGAAAAATCAATACACACTAGATAAGCTGATAACAGTTTCAGCTGTGTGGATCCAGATGGGTGATATAGACTAGTATGGCTTTAACAGGAATTCCTACAGTTCAGTAATTAAAGCTGCAATCCCAAACGTTTGTCTCTCTACCGCCATCTCTGTTTGAAACGTAAAATCGCAAGTTCCTCGCATAGTTCTTTTCCTAATGTAGATGACAATTCAGATTCTAAACAATTGCCGTAGCAACAAGCTACAAACGCTGCACCATTGGCAGTACCCAGACATGTTAAGTAGCCAGATCCCCTTTCTGTTTACATGTGAACATTTCCTGTGAAATCTGACCCGACAGCTCAAGTTATAAATCATTATTATAAACTTACTGTTGAGGATCAGGCTAAGGTAAAGAGATTATTCTGAACATTAATCACTTGTGTAATTTTTGGTCATTTTTAATCAAAGAAAGGTACAGACTGCAGCTTTAAGAGGCAGAAAACCTCACCTGTCCCCAAACCCAATTTCACTTTGTGATTTAAAACATTGCGCACATTCAGCATCCCACTGCAAAGCCTGCAAGGAAATAAGACATAATAAATATAAAATAAGATCCAACATATGCATTAGAACTAACTGGAGATCTTTGAATATTCATTCTAATATTGATGGTCAAGTGAGATCTACAGGAAAATCTAGAGGTGCTCACGAAATGTTACTATTGGGACAGTGAGAGATTGCAGATCCGCTTTCATGGAAGATCTCCAGTTCTTCATCAGTTAGGTGACAGCCATGAGCCATTACAGTCTGAAATAAGACCATTAATACTGTTACCATCATCATCACCATGGTTACCTTTCATTTCTGATAAGATGATCAGATTACAAAGATTAAAGGTTATTGAAGAGATTTTTTGCAAATCTTCAAAATAACAGCTGAAATAGAAACAGAATAACTGAAGAGGCCTTTTGTAATAAAAAACAGGTTCATACTTTTCCAGAACAGCAACAGGTTTATTTTTAAAAATCTGAATCTGAATACAGTTTCCCCATTCAGATCATCCCACATGAAAGAAAAATCACACCTGAGATCTCTGTAATGTCTCAGTTATTTCTCCTAGACAGCATTGAGATTAAATGGAGAGCAAATGGAAACTTTTGCTTAAGTCTCAGATGTGTCTCAGATATTTCAATCTCAAATATTTCAGAAATGTCACAAATATCTCCATTACAGTTTCAGAGGAGATCTCAACGATGTCTCAAACAACTGCAATTTGGTTCAAAAAAGGCTGTTCTTCCCAGAGTCAATAAGTGCCCTGACAAATCACAATGGCCCCCACTGTACTGAACTCTTGATTATAAATTCATATCTTAGAGCGCATGACTCCTTTCCCTCATTTCATAAACTTTTCATTCCTTGAGGCATGGAAGTCCAGTTCTCTATGTCCACAAAGTCAATGTGAACAGAGTTCCAATAACAACATGTTTCTTTGATGTTTATTTGTTGCATATGTAATTATATGCCAAAAATGGTGAGACTCTTTGAACCAGTTGCATATCCTTATGTTACTCTCAGCTTTGGCACGCAAACGCCTCAGACACAGGCCTCCTTCCCTCTTTCTTTACATTTTACAATTAGGATCAAATTAAATATAAGTAAATAAAACAAAAGACGTAATATATTTCACAGTTCACACATCCCATAACATAACTGTTGTCAGGCAAAAATACCTCCAGTAATGAATGTATTTAAACATGAATTATAAAAGAATGTGTCAGACGTTTGTTTACATGATGTCATAGTCTCATTACAGTATTAAAATGAGAACGAGTTGTTTACTAACAATGAAACAAATTCCACAGAAGAATTGAATTCCAATGAAGAATGATTATGTTTATGCATGTTTATGTTTACTGTTTATTGTAGCTTTATGAATTTCAGGACCTACAGGTCAAAGTGAACCCAACTGTTAAGGGTCACTCACCTTATCTGTGAGCAGGTTGTGTTTGAGGTAAACTTCAGTGTAGGACCTGCAGTCTGGAAACAGTGTCTTTACAAGCTCCACCTCCTGCTTGTTCTCACTGATGTGACTCTGCAGGTTTGAGAAAACATGTTGTTTTCAGTGCTAGAGTTTCTGGCGTGTTGACAAAGTTGTCCCACCCACTATTCAATGTAAACGTGATATTTCATGTCAGTATATTTACATTTGCATTTAGCAGACACTATTATCCAAAGTAACTGACGAGGTGAGGAAAACAATGAAGCGATATAGCTTCATTTAGCTTAAGTTGCAGATTTATAGCTTAAGTTAAGTAGATGTAGCTTAAGTTGCAAAAATTGTAACTTTTAATAATCACATCATTTGTTTTAACTATTAGCAATGACTAGAATCCACACACGAATTTTAAACATTTGACAACTATATTTATATACGTATATACATAAGCACACATGAAAGTCATTTTCGTATTTCAACAAAGCTAAACATGCCCACGGTACACTTCATCATAGCCCATAACAACCACTGCTAAGAGAACTCAGAACATACAGAGCTGAAAGTCTACACTATAATGAGCACTGTAGCTATACATGAATTACAGACTCAGTCATACCATGTTTCAGTGCTGTGTCAGGTAAAGAGCTTAATGTTAATGCGTGTTAAGAAGACAAACCTGAATGTGAAGCTTGTTGTTACTGGCGATTTCACCCAATTCGCTGAGCAGTGATGGAGAACACGAGGGAGCGAATCGAGGAGTGACCACGGGCTTTACATTCGGGTACTATAACAGCCAAACGGTGCATCGTTTTTATTATTACATATAACTGGATACAGATAGAGTTTCAATATAAATACTCAACAACGGCCCTGACGTGTAAGCGTTAGTAAGACGTATAGAGCTTGATGATAAGCCAATAAAAATGTATTAAATTATTAAACTAAATTAACTGTTATTCCGTCAGCCACTTCGCAGAATATATTTTGGTGAGACTAACATGTTTACCACCTTCCTAAAAACTATTTGTGGCTTTGCTTAAAGCAGAAAGTGTTTCAGAGTGAGTCTTAAAACAGATCACAAATAACCGATTGTAAACACAGACACTAACAGAACAAGGTTTTGTCACTTTATTTTCTCTCAGACATAAGAAGGAACCTCTTATTTACCTCCTTCTTCAGAAGCTCTATGATGAAACTGCAAAAACAAGAGGAGGCAGACTCATATAAAAGCTTTCATGATCAAATCCAACGGCTTTCAATTGATTTGTGTAGCGCTTTTCACAATACATATCGTTTCCCCCCAAATAAAGGATTACATTAGATTTATATCACATCTGCTTAGATTAAGATTACAGATTACAATCTACTGCTTAGATTACAGAAATGTGACTCTGTTAATGTAACAGTAAATCTTTAAACGAAAAAGTATCAAAACACCAGTGATGAATTAATCAATGTTTTTCTGACAACATTACCAGGGTTAATCAGTCAACATTAGCAAAATATTTGTGGTGTGAAGTATAACAGTCTGTCTGTAAATGTTTTTTTATTTTTCTGGGTCAGTACATTCACGCTATATCCACCTCATCTTATGTACAAAAAACTCACCGATCTGTCTCCACCTTACATTGGTCTGAGCTTTCTTTGTACTGCGGAACTGCAGAGTTGCAGTCCATGCAAACTTTGCCTACTAAAGCTCTCTGGCCATACTTATCTGGTAGAAGAGAAAAATAGATTTGCATCACAACCCATATCACAGAAAATGAAAATCATTTGTTTATTCATGCACTGCTATCTTGTGAGATAATGTTAAGTACAGTGCAATAAAATGACAAAAAAGAGATTTTATTTTGATAGAATAACAGTAACTTTCAGAGTTTGTCAGGTCATGCTACCTGGCAGAGTGACCGGTTGTGTAGCATTTTAACTGTCTAGTTTATTACATAATGAGAAGGCAAGCAAACAAAAACACGTGCAGTGATTCAACAGATTGTCAGGAACAAGAGGCAAGACAAGATAACAAAGCGAGACAAACTCCAAAGGTTGCGTGTGCTTGTAGAACCATCCAATCAGTCACAGGAGAAATTCTGTGTGTGTGGGGGGGCTTTACTTAACCATGTATTGAGGACAAATTTGTGCCCAGAAGTCAGCAAAACCTGACAAATCAGAGTAACAACTTTTGGGGACGTTTTAAACTTTTAAACGCTATAAAAACATAGTTAATAAAGTTCTTTTTAAATAGTAAAAATGCAGAAAGTTTTCTGTAGAGTTAGGGTTAGAGTGTATGTTAAGGTAGATTGTGTTTAGAGATATCTGTGTTTAAAAACAATAGAAGTCTATGTAATGTCCTCATATAGATTTAGATAGATAAGTGTGTGTGTGTGCATGTGTGTGTTTTACCTGCAAGCTCTCCAAGCAGAAGAGAAGCATCAGTGTGTATGGTGGCAAAGTAACAAGCAGTTGTGGTTCCATTCTTTAAAGTTCTTCTCTGTAGAATCAGACAGTCAACCAAACGGTTAAGCCAAATTAAATCCACCGTTATGCAAATGAACGAACAAGTTCTCAATATGTAAAATTTAAAACGTTTTCTGTGGTATCCAAAAAATTTGTTTAACCTATCTGGTTTTATGTAATTTACATTTGTGCATTTGAGAGACGCTTTTATCTAAAATGAAACCGCTGGAATCAAACCTGGGACTTGAGTTATGAGAGCATCCTGCTCTACCAGTTGAGCTACAGGAAAGCCAATAGTTTGGCATAACTATTTATTCTAAACCTGACTACACAACATTTGTACTCCAGGTGCAGTTTCTGCCCAATGGTTTGCGAACTCACCACCACTTTGGTGTAGACATTGTTGGCAAAGCCCAGGTCTTTATACTGAGCTTCCACAGGAAAGGTGTAAGTGTTGAGCCACTCCAGTAGAGGCAGATCTAAGGCAGTTCCAGTGTAGCTGTACTGCGATGCATGGATATGCGTATCAACCATTCCTGGCATAAGGAACTCACTAACAGAGAGTAAAAACAGAACAAAACAGAGCACTAAATCATACATGGACACCATGAGAGTAATTGATTTATAAAGATTTCAGCCTTACACATGCTCCTTGGACAACCACCCTGATCAGGCTTATTATATAATAGACTGCCTGAATATATGTAATGCATACCGAGAAACACTACTCACTATTGTCCAAGCTTTTTGATTTCTGATGTGTCAAACCCCCATCTTTTGGAAATGCTCTCCAGATCTGAATCTTTTTCAATAAATGCGATCTGCGTAGTGAAAGAGAAAGAAACCTATGCAATATCCAAATTGATATCCATATTTAAATATTTGTGAAGCGTTGGAGACGCAACATGCACATATATGACATATTTGAAACACCAGTAACAACTGTGGTTAGGAGAGTCAGTTTTTTAAAAATGAAATGATTGTAATACAATATATACAACTAACCTTTCCTCCATCGTCGACTCCTAAGACGCGGTTCTCTAGTATTTCCACGTCTGCGCTTGGTGTGGAGTGCACAAATGTTCCCCTGAAGACGTGTGCAATGCGCATGGCTGTGTCGTTCTGACTCATGAATACAGACTTAAAATGCAAGTTCACTTGATCTTTTTATAGTTGTCACGAAATTATTAGGAGGTGTGCTGTCATAAACCGGTAATCATTGCAACAGCTCTACCTGCGTCACGACGTCTGTCCAATCACACTCTTGTGCGCCATCGGGAGTTTCTTGTAACTCGTTGCCACTAACCACCGCCTGTTCTGATTCTGTTATTATTATTTTATTATTCTGTTATTATTATTTTATTCATTACTCGTGAATTGTATCTATTGTTAATTCTACTGTCACAAAAATAAACAATCAAATAAAATTAACAGGAAGAAAACGACAAACAATGTTTAGGTAAATATTTGGGTCCTGTTCAAACAGACACAAATTTTACATTTACATGTCTGCATTTGGCAGACGATTTTATCCAAAGCGACTTACATTACATTCGAGTTTTACCAGTTCGTGTACGTCCATGGAGATTGAACCCACAACCTTTGCGCTGCTAACGCAACGCTCTACCAACTCAGCTGATGCTCTACCAATTTTAACTTTCTTGAACACCTTGCGTTTGGTTTAAACACCATATCGAGTTTTTATTAAAATTATAAACATTTAAATAAAACAACAAGAAAATAGCTCATTATAAACTGGTCTCATGTATTCCAAAAGTGTAAGAAGCCAGATTTTTTTAATTAATAAAAGTAGTAGAGGTACAGGTAGTGACAGTGTGTTAGTTGATTAGTTAAGAAAGTGAAGACGAAATAGTTGAGTTTTTAATAGTTTCTTGAAAACAGCCAGCCGTTCTGATGGAGTTATGAAGTTCATTCCACCAACCGGGCAGAGTGAAAGTATGAGTCCGGGAAAGTGATTTCATCCCTCTTTGGGATGGAACCACAACACAACGTTTATTAGCTGAACGCAATATTCTGGAGGGCACAAAATGCAAAGTGATCGCAGGTGAGGAGGTGCGAATCCAGCAGTCACTTTGAAAGCAAACATCAGTCTGCTTACCTTAAAATATTTCTTGTGATTTCTTTTTAGAATTAATCTAGTCTCCAGTGAAAGAAATACAAACTACTAATTGAAATATGTTAGGTTTAGCAATGTTTCATATCTCTACCATCTGCATACAATATGAAAGTCATACGAGTGTAACATTAAATACTTTAATTTTTCATACAATTACAAAAATCAAACAGTTTTGGTCATTGGCTTAGTGTGGTTAAACTTTTAAACGGTTTGATTCTCATTCAAGTTCTTCAGAGTGTTAAAATGGTGTTATTCAGCAAATAACGAGAACGTGGAGTCATGTGACATTGGGTATTCTCTCTTGCTTAACCGAGGCTTAGCTGCAACGTATCAATCAAGCGTTCGAGGTTTAGTTCCCCAATCACTTCATAAAACAGCGTATATTTGAGTCGTGTGCCAAAAATCATGTTGCTGCACAAAGGCTAAATCAGACTATTTATGTTTAAGTTCCTCAAACATCACGAGAAGAGCATTCCTTGAATCTTAAAATAGTTTGCCATGATGTCATTGCATTCACCTCTGTCTGTGATCATATGTTGATTTAACACGTGTTACTGGTCACTCTCAATCAGAAAGGTTTTTCTGCAGACCTCTGCATATATAAAGGTCTATTCAAGGGCTAAGCAAAAAAAAAATAGAAGTAGCTTTTTTTTTAACATTCACTCACTCATAGTGGTATGCAAAATCGTTTTTTAATAAAACAAACCTGCCGCAAAACAAGCTACAGTAAATTACAAAACTGTAAATATTGTAAAGTTTTACATTTAATGTTAAGTGTAAGTCGAACAGTCAAAATAATTATCAGTCTTGTCTGAAAAGATTCTGTACATATTAGGGTTTACTACATGGATTTTGTAAAGCATAATTGTGCTTTACATTTTACATATACCATAAAAAACCTTCAAAAGTAAAGTGGCAACATATACAAAACAGACATTTCATGAAGGAGGCAATCATTCATAACCGCAATTATTATGAATGTCACCAAAATGCTCCTGCTGACATGATCAGCTGATATTTAAAATCATCTATTTAAAAACGAGACTGATGGTTGCATGTGATGATTGCTTCACTTCCTGCAATAGCACAGCGATGAATTTAGAAACAAACAACACCTACAGCTGAAATCCCTCCAGGGGTTCCCTGTCTAATTACCAGCAGGTGAACAGGTGAGCACACGTCCCACAGACACACCAACTACAGCTTTCATCAGAAACAGTGTTTTAGGTTTAGCTGTTTGCTGGAAGTTCTTACAGAAGAGTTACTTTCTCTGAGCCTCTGAATCACTATCACAGTCACTGTTGCTAGAGCCCACGTCATTATAATCTTCATCGTCCTCCTCCTCCTCCTCATCGTCATCATCATCTCTTTCCTGTCTGTTCCCTTTATTTGGCCTGCTGCTCTCCTCCAGTCCATCTTCCTGCTTCTGGTCAAGTCTAGGAAAAAACAGCAGCCTGATGTTTTAAAATGCTCTCAAATGACACTGTAAAGTACTAAACTGGGTTATGATTAAAATCATCCTTTATAATGGTTCTTCTAGCTCAACGTCACAAAAACAGAATAAACAACTGGGAACCAATAATTACATAATATTAATAAGACATCTCTAGTAACTTAGCAAAGAGTTTGAAAGATTTTTTAAACAGAAGCATCATATGTTTGTTAAGGTCCCTTCACACACACACTCAGTAGACTGTATGCAAATACACTAGACTATTATCTTTGAATAAGGGAAATCTATATAGCATTTCTGTGACTGCATTTGCAAGTCCATAATCCTAAGTAGAAGAATCTTTAAACAGATTTAACAACACTGTGGTTTCAAGTTTTTTCTTTTTGAACAAACTGCTCTTTGTTCATCCTTTCTCTAGTAACAGAATACAATATCCACTTGTAAATGTAGCTTGTAGACTCGGCTTGCTGGTTTTTAGGACAAAATGTTTAATGCTCTTGTTGATTTGGATAAAAGCGTCTGCTAAATGAATAAATGTAAATGAGGTGGATAGACTAACAGTATATTATTTTGCAGCGCTTACACTGCGAAGTCGACAAAACATTATTGAAGTACTGTCATTTTTATAATACATTTTAATGTGAGAGGGAAAATAAAACTGTTAGCTGAACTTCAGATTTAGCTGAAGGTAATTTAATATTCCAAAATTAGTTTGCCATCAAGCAATTAAGGGATCTCCTTGCACAGACCAATCCTTTGACTGCGGCGCTACAACTAGTTTTCATTTACCTTGCATATCCACCAGATGGCATTGGTGCTAAACTTATTTACCCATCACGAGCACATTTCATTCGTTTTAGGCAGCTTGTTTAGGTCACAGTACCATAATGATGATGTGCATCGTCATATTTGTTGGATACCTGTTCTTGCCAGCAAAATATGGCAGTATATGTTTTCACATGGTATGCGTTGTAAACCTTTGATGTCATGGCAACCCATTGCTTTAATAAAGCTAATGAATAAACATATTTTTCACTCCATGGTCTTAAGTTACTTACGGTAAGACAATCTCTTCTTTCTTTCCACATTTGACACAAAGCTCCAGTGTAAGAGCACATGGCTTACAAATGATATGATAGGCATCCTTTATAGTTTTCTGGAGACACTTCACACTGGAAAAGTAAACAACAACATTAAAAACGGTAATGTAGATAATATGGATTCATTGAGGACTTCATTTGACTGTTACATTTTGTAATGGTGTAAATCCACCCTCAATCTACCCCTAATGTGCGTGCACTGTGTACTGGGTTAGTTCATCTTACCATTTCCGTGGCTGTGTAAGGGGCTTGTATTTGTTGTACTTGACTTTCCACTCCAAAACACCTTTGCAGTGCTGGCACAAACCATCATGAACCTTTGCTTTGGCTTTCTGAAAACAACAAAACAATAGTAAATAAAGATATGCTATTGATCAGGGGTCTCCGGTTCATGTTCCTGGAGGTCCACAGACCTGTCTGGATGTTTCTGGCAGTCCCAAAGACATTGACAGGTTCATGTGCGCTTAACTACAGTTGGAGCTATGATCTACAGGTCTGTGGACCTCGTTGGAGACCTCTGCCATGGATTGAAATGGCTACATAAACTCACAGGATGCAGGTCATATCACACATGTACTCAACACTAAGCATGTTCAGTTCTGCTTCTTGAGGTCCATTGCTGTGACAACCTGCTTGTTGTTTTCAAGCATTTCTTAAAAACTTTGATTAGTAAGTTTAGGAGTTTGATTAGAGTTGGAGTTAAACTCTGCACGACAGTAGCCTTCCAGAAACAGACTGGACACCCCTCATTTAAACCACAGAATCATGATGACCAACAGCAAAAGTAGCTATACTTTTACACCATAAACTATTTAACTATTTAAAAATAGAAGCATTAGCACGATGCTTACCTTAACTTGAACGCTTGCGCCGTATTTATCATTTTTAAAGGCATGGGCATTTTGATGTTTTTGGCCCCGCGAACGGGAAACATTTCCTTTTTGAGAGCTCATTTCGGTCTCAAAATATCTACTATATTATTGGTGACCCGATCGAAACGCCTAAAAGAGAAACCGCGTGGCTTCTCACGTTCATACGACTATTGACGCAATGCGGAAATAGCGGAAGTAAATAGCAGCTGGTTGGGGCTGATCAAATTCCAACGAAAACTACTAATCTCACAAAATGTAGACAGTGCTAACAAAATAAACGATTAATATGCAGTTCTTGGTATCTTAACAAACCTATAACATTATCCCACGTTATTCTTCCATATTGTTAATAGGCATTAATCATCATCGTTATTGTGGTTTCGACGTTGTCCGTGTGCAGTCAGGACGCGTGTGATTGGTCGAACGGGTCCGTCTGTTAATCTGATTGGTCAACGGAACATACGACGTTTGACGTTGACATCCGGCATTCCGCAAGAAAATAAGAAAGCGAGAACCGCGCGCGTCGGTGTGAGATGAGATCACCTGCACAGGACGGATTAGATTAGAAATCCCGGTCTGGTTTCACAACGTCACACCTGCATTGAAACCGTCAGCCTTTCGTATGGTTATCGGAACGAAACCACATGTTGACAAGATCGACTGAGCTGGACGAGCCGGAGGCAGGTTTTGAGGGAGTCTTGATCTGGTTAAGTGGACGGAGTGATCGGCTCATAAGAATCTGATATTTGGCTGATCTAATACAGTGACCGCATCAGCCAAATCAAAGCGTTCTCACTTCAGTATTTCCAGCATCGGACCTTCTCGCACAGGTACGGTTAGGTTTTTAATTAGCTATCTGGGCTAACAAAACAAACCATTTAAGCCTTCTCAGATATGTTCTAACAGCAATTATATTTATATTATTAATATTTTATCAAAGCATCCGTTTTAAAATGCTTGGTCCACCAGAAGTCATGTGCTGACGCTTTCTGCTTTT
>JAZGTI010003660.1:16364-30527 GCA_036877585.1 Botia kubotai | reverse complement strand
ATTTCTAGAGAAATGTCTGTGGAAGTGTCAGTGGACTGGAGCTATGTTGACAAAGTGTCAACCATTGAAATAGCTGATACTGTGTCAGTGTACTGAACCATGGAGCGGATTGAAACATACTCTGAGTCTTGTTGGTACATTTTTGATTATGTACTTGGTTTATCTATTCTAGAAACTCTTTACCTGGGCTTCAGAAACAGGTACACCCTCCTTTTTGTTGTTTGGTCCTGTGCCTCTGTCCTCCGGAGCCTCACTGCTCACCTCCTCCTGTCCGGAGTCTTTCCTTGCGTTGCCCTTTGTTTTGCTGAACTTACTGTTGCTGTCTGGCAACAGTAGCGCTTCGGCTTGGTGATCTGGATGTTCCCCATTTTGCCTTTCACCTTGCACTCCAGCAGTTAAGGACATTGGCTCCTGGCTGTGTGGTATCAAAGTTTAAAGTACATTACTTGACACCTAACCTGCTGACTATGTGGAATAGGATGACTAAAAGTGGATATCAGTAATGATCGAGGTGAAAGTTCTTACCTGGACTCTCTTTGCCATTGTGTATCAGAACCCAATCCTTGGCCTGAAGTTGTTGTCATCACCTTTCCACCAGACATCTCGCCTGGCAAACCTGAAATTGAAGGCATATCTTTTTCCGAAGGCTGCACTTGTGAGAGGATCTCCTGCAGCCTTTCCTCAGTCATCTCCTCATCCCCTGAGCCTTCCTCCAATGTAATGTTCTCCAAGAGAGACTTTATCTTCTCTTGGGTCATTTCATCATCTTCCTCTTCAAAACCAGACTTGCTGCTCTCTACCAGAGCTACATTGGCTGAGGAAGGTTGGGCTTCCTTCTGCTTTCTCACCGGGCTGCTTGAAAAGACATCTGGTTCTTCTGATGTTATCTTACTGTCATGGTGTTTCGAGGAGACCACAGATTCGTGGCTGATACCAAGATCATCTTCTGTTGACCCATAATCTTGGCCGCAGGACCCTCGACCTCCAATTGATGTGTCCTCCTCCATTACTCTAGGAGGCTTCGCATCTGCAGACACTTGGCCACTAGCAATTGGCAGGGAAAGTTCACTGGGCCTAACAGGGGAACTAGCAGTGAAGTTTAGCCTACCATCCTCACTAAAGAAATCATCCTGGTGCAGAGGGGTAGGGGGCTCATAGTTCAACTCTGAGGGACTCTTGAGCTCCAGCTCAATGTTGTGGTAACCTGAGTGATACACACAGGGAGATGGAGGCAAACACTACTTGTGCACAATGCCACAGCAACAAATGTGATGACAAAGGTCTTTGAAAATGTCATGGACAAGATATTGGTGTTACAATGATAATCAAAATGAACAAGCCCTATCTTTTTCAACGTTAGGAATATTCTGACTTATTTGTGGTAACTTCATGACCACAACAACTTTGCCTGGAAAAGTAGTTTCACCTTAAAAGGAAGATTTACTCATCTCTATTGCTCAAATAACACATTTTTATCTAATAAAATGTGCTTTTACAAAATTATCCAGCTTCACTTTCAGCTTTTAAACCTTTAGGAACACTTTATCTGTAGGCTAACATTGCAAGTGTAAACCCCCACCCAAATTGAAAGACTCAGAATATTCCATAACAGATAAACCATTAGGATAAGCAACATATAGTATAATTAGTATTGTTACAGTGCTGTTTGCCATGACATTTTCAAAGGCTGATAATGACAACACTAAATATAGAGTTCAGGAACAGAGGGGTCTTGGCGTAAACGGAGAAAGATAAATGATGATGGGGAAGTGGAAACAGACTGAGATGGATATTTTGTAAGCTGTGGTTCTGTGGTCAATAACTGAGATACAGGAGATAAAGTATATGAAGTGGGGGCAGTAGGAACTATCATGGACACCAGGGTGCAGAAACAGGGTTGTTAGAAAAATGAGTGTTAGAAAAATGTTTGCTAGCAAAATGAGACATTAGAATGATGTTATTTGTTAGGATGATTAGAATGGCTTAATGGGTACATTAGTTATAAGAGATGAGGATGCAGTGTTATAGAGCTGTAGCAAAAGTTGCATTGCTTTAATTGCACTATAGAGAAGAAAAAGAACCACTATGCCAGAAAATGCTGCTCCACTGTGCTTGGAGATGAGGACAAAGTGTTGCTATGCGAAAAGTTGATTGGCAGTGGAGGAGCAGTGAGTCTGGATTTGCAGCAGAAGCACTCTATCAGGAAGGTTCAGAGGATTCTGGGATACTGGAGAGTCAGGCAGCTGGACAGCAAGCAGACATTCCATAGTAGCCAGAGCCATGCTATTGATAAAGCTAGTGTATTACTGTTAACACTACACAGAGAGAAACAGTAAGGCCATCATGCTGTAAAAGCAGGTTAGATACTATCATTATGTTTTCATGTATGTTTAATATCTCAGAAATAAAACAGAGTGAGAAAGAGTACGTGACACAGAATTACAGTAGAGAGATACTGCTAATAGCCAGTGGCTATTATGTTTCGAAGAGTATACTGCAGTTTGTATACACATAAACATAATTTTTATCTTAATATTAAAATGAACCTATTCTTAAGCCCATCCAATCTGTCACTGCTGGATATGCAGATGTTTTTCTGAAGGTGAATCTGCAGAGGGAATTTAAGCACTAAACTCTTTTTCATTATTATAATAAAGCATTTTTAGATTAACAATAAAATTTAACAAACAAACAAACAATGTGCAAAGCACTGATATAAAGGTCATTCAAATTCTCCAGATACTGAACTTTCTGCAGATTCTGGTTATGAGGCCATCACAGATATTCCTATAAAATGTTTCCACTATATATTATTAAGATGGGATTAAGCTTTGATTCAGCATTGGCTTATGTAATGTATAGCATCATGCTTTATGCTTTCATACAAACATACAATCAAAACAATTCAATAATAATTGAATCACACCGATCCTTAACTGGTCCAATACCAGCCCAGGAAACAGTGTTGATAACTAGGGAATCTAATAGATTAGAACTTAAACTTAAACTTGAGTTTAAGTTTATATTGGGTTTAAATTTAGAGCAGTAAATGTTTTGCCATGATGGTTCTATGAATCTACTGATTTGTGAGAGAAATAGAGAAACAGAGTTCAGGTAGATGGGGCTAAACTTTACCATCAGCCTGCTCCTGGGAAACTGCGCTATCATCTGCAAAACATCTTGTGCCTGAAATGTTACCATAGTCAAATATCGGCCCTTCCAGCAATGTCACAATATCCAGCCGATTGATCTTAGTAAGGACTGCAGATAAGGCATCCGCTAAAAGGAGAAAGGAAAAGATTTGCTTATTCTTTAAACAAATTGACAATAATCATAAAATAGATCCCCCATAAAATTAACCCTCATTTGAAAAATATAGACCCTGTATGCACACTTACTTGTAGCGTTTTTACCGTCTCTGCTAACCCATTTCTTTAATAGCATGAAGCTCTGAGCTGTCAATGAATTGGGGTTTTCCACACGGATGTGATTTATCTCATCCACCGAAAACTGCATTTCCCTGGCAAGCTCTGCAACACATTAAAAATAGATAAGCAGTCTCCCCCCACACATGTGCTGAGTACTGCAGTGACTGCAGATGGCACACCCTACTGATCACAGCAACACCCAACAATAGACAGTCAAAGCCATACTGCACAACAACAATTTTCAAACAATGTTTGGTCATAAAAATGATATACTTTACTTTAACTATACATTTTTTCATGTTTGTAAAAATATAGAGTGTATTTGTGCTAAGAGATGGAGAAGATGGTGGAGCATTCTGTCCTCTAGGTGGTGTCCTTCCTCAGTCTTTTGCTTTTAAGGTCTTACCAGTCCAACTCAGGCCAAGATGATCAGCCACAATAGCCATGCGCAAATCTGTCCTCTCACAGGGACTCTGAGGGCCTGAGAGAAGACGGAAAAGCATGAAAACCCTTTCACATGTTTTTAAGAGGAAGTTAGAAGTAAACTTCTCTTTTCTGAGCAAGCAAACACAATTAAAGGTTTTGGAATGATTTTTGCCTACTTTGTGCACAACAAAGTGAGATTCTAATTCATATATTGATTTGAGGTTTACTGATCAGAAAAGAGTTTCCAAAACATTTTTACACTGTCTGGTTAGCTTGTCAGTGGTTTAAACGGGTTACATTTGCAAAAGGAAATGCATCCTACCAATCTAATACGTGTAGTGTAACCTTTCAAACAGTAAAATCTTACCAGAGACATGACAAATTCACAATTAAATAGACACAATTCAAATGTCTCTACAGCACATTGTAGGTCAAATGTAAATTACACAGTATCAAATTAATTCGAACATGCGGGCATCTTCAGTGCTGTGCTAGGACTGTGTGTCTGTGTAGGTTTGTAACATCTACAGACTTCCTTAGCACCTCACAAAGACTAGGAACCAATAGAAACAGCCAGCAACCTACTAACACTGGCATGCTACAGTAAAACTGACTAAATTCATGGAAAGAGATCTAAAAACAGGGTCAGAGACCAGTACACAAGTACACAAGAGAGAGAAAATGACAGGACGAAGATGACATCTACAGTCTGGTCACAGGACAAGCAATCACAACAGCTCATGCAACTAAGATCATACAAGTGAAAGTTTTACAAACTAGGCTTGATCTCCACGCCGGGGGCCACTTGGGGCCCAGCACCCTGACTGCCTTCACCACCATCAGTCCTGTTACTCCTTCTCCTCCTGTCTCTGCTGGATTGCTCAACCTGTGATCTCACGTCTCTAGCAGACCTGGATGTAGTGGAGGGCTGTGATGACTGTGATAAAGATGTGTTCCTTGATGTGCTGCATTCTTCATCCTTAACATGTGCCTGCATCTTTTTTTCTCCACTGGACAGGCAGTTCACAAGCTTTACTGAGCCACTATGTTTTGAGTCACTACGAGAGCTTCTGGCAACCTCACCAAAGGGCTTCTGTCCACATTTACTGCCAAATTTAATAACAGGGCCTGTTTTTGATATTTTGTTGTTAGTTATCGGTTTGGTTGGCTGTGCTTTACCTTTCTGTTTGGCCGATGCCGTGGTACTACATTTCACTACTGGTGAGGAGCTAACATTTCTGACCTTCATTATGGGGATTCTAGATTTAGGCTCCACATCTTGAAATGGATCTAATCGACTCCTGGCTACTGGTCTGAGCTCTTGAACTGGTCTTGATAATGTGACAGTATGTTTATTACAACTCAATGGTGAACTAGATGCTCTCAGTGGCAACCTAGACTTCGGTGGCTTTCTTGTAATGTCATTACACTGGGAAATTACTCCTGTATTTTTCTGAATGCTATAATTCCCAAAAGTACCAATATCTTTTATGACTTCTTGAATTGAGCAAGGCTCAGACATCAACAGCTGACTGGTTTGTACACTGCTGTGTTGCACGCAATGAGTTCCATCATTTAAGGCCTCAAGATTATTGTTATTATTGCAATTTCTGGAATTATTGCTGTTTTTCTGGAGGTATTTTTGTGGTTCTGCCTCTGATGAGTCTGTCCTTTGACTGTACAGGCTTTTAGGCTCTACATGTCTAGATGTTTCAGTCTCTGCTGTCTGACCTTTACAACTATCCCAGGATACACAAACAAGATCTTTACTTTCAACACTGGAAGATTTAAGTCCTATTTTAAAAGAAGAACACAAACTAGAACTGACTTCTGAATATGGGGGAGGCTCCATGTCGTGAGATGTGTCCGAGCGGTCAGTGCATATATGAATGATATTGTATGATAGAAGCATGTTGTCCTCCAGCTTAACTTGTGCTCTTTCTACTATCTGTGGGTTTGAGGTGACAACATTTGGTTTTCTAACCCCATCCCCTATCTTCCCTCCCAATGTATGCTCACCAATCTGAAAAAACTGCAGCCTTTCTTCAAAAAAATCCCGCTTGCTCATGTCAATCGCACCACTGCGGGTCATCTCAAACATCTTCCCTTCATGGAAGGGGAAAGGGTTAGGCTCGCTAGTTGGTGTGCTTTCATCAGTTGGGGTTCTTGCAGGAGTTGTGTCAGGGGTTGTTTCTGTAGACTTGTCACCTACTGCTAGCCCAAAAGGCTTGGGCTCATCGTCTTTAATTCTAGCATCCACAACTTCATCTTCCGCTCCTTTGCTTGACCAAGGATCAAAGCCCTTTGTTGCAACAGTTTTAAAGGGAGTATTAAACTCCTCATCTAGCTTATAACTGAAGTATGTATCCGACAAACCGTGATCAGATTGTTTCTTATTTGTTTCACTGTCTTTTCCATTTTTTTTGTTTGAGGAATCAATGTTTGCTTTGATCTTTCTGCACTCCTCAGCTGGTGATTCTTCTTCAATGACTTCAAGTTTACTTTGGCAACGGTCACTTGGCCTAGTCATATTATCTGATGCCCAAATATCTTTCCTGTTCTCATTGGGGAATCCAAATGGTTTGGTAACATGTTCACTTAGACCATCATCCTCATCCTGAAGTTCATATCCATCTAGAGAGTCAATCTCTGTAGCGTCTGTGTCATGTGAGAACTCTGCAGTTGTCGCTATTGAGCGATCTGTGATGGACTGATCATTGCCATTTTGTTCATAATCATTATCATCTGTTTTGCCATTATCATTTGTCTCTGGTTCTTTATGATTCCCATTCTTGTCATGGCCTTTTGATTGACTTTCATTCTCAATTTTGTCCTCATCAATCTTAAAGGTATATTTCTTTATCGGAATGGGTTTGAAGCATGATTCCTCCTCACTTGATTCACTGTCATTAGCACCTGGGGGAACAGGAGATGGTGGCTGGACTCTTATTATCGGTTCAGCAAGAAGATGTTTATCATGCTCCTCTTGGAGATTTACTTCCATCATCTCAGTCTCAGCCTCTGAAGAAGGAGTCGACCCCTTTTTATCTGGATGTGACAAATCAGAATCCAATGGAGGTGGAGGAGGAAACTCAATATATGCAACTCGTTTGTCTTTTGTCTCCCTGCCAGTTTCATAGTTTCCACTGGCTGTTTTTTCTGGTGCAGATTCTTTCAAAGAAATAGGTTTGCCTTGCTCACTATCTGACTCCTCTGAAACCTCTGCTATTGGGCTAGCAATACCTGGTGCAAATGTAATGAAAGAGTCAGGGGTTCTTGAGGTGAGATCATAGCTGACCTCTTCTGAGCTTGGTGTATCTGGAGTCATTGGACTTTTGCCAGAGCTATCAATAAATGAGAACTGTTCTAAAGTGTCATCATCAGGGCTCCCTTGAGGAGATGTGGCCTGTTTCTGTTTAACTGTGTAAATTGTTCTACTTTCTGAGCTGACCATCTTTTTGAATGTACCATTTGTTGTACCTGCTGTTTCTTTCTCAGACTGTTTTCCCACTTGTACACTTACATAAACTGGTAAAGTTTTTAACCCTTTGAAACTTTCTCTTGTTGTAACTGTTACTTTTTCCCCTGAGCTAGGTTCACTTAGACCATTTGTTGTTCTACCCAATGCAGAAAACTCTTGAGACTTTTTTGTTGCAGCTTCATCTCTCTGTAACTCTACACGACCCTGAATCCTTGGTTTGGTAAAGGCAGGTATGTGCGATGGACTTTTTTCAGATTGTTTAGGTAATGTGTCTTGAATCACTTTATTCGACTGACCAGTGTCAGAAAAACCACCTAATGTTCTAACAGGAATATAAGATTCTGTCTTTTTCTTAAGGGTCTTTATTTGGGAGTCATTCCTATTGTCTTTTGGTAAGGAAACACCTGTTTTTATTGTCTGATTTTTAATGTCACTTTTTAAACCATGCTGATCTTTAACATGATTAGTTAAACTTTGCATGTTTGTAACACAGTCATCTTTTAGGCCTTGAGACTGAATTTTAGCAGAGCTCTTTTCAGTTCTCTCAAACTCTTTATCACTCTTATATTCCTTCCACTTTCCAAAAAGTGGAGGTCTGGTTACAATGGTATCTGATTTTGTAGAGACTTCAGGCAAAGATTTTTCACCTGAATGCTTAAAGACAACTGCTCCATCACGTTGAAAACCTTGAACTTCATTACTCTCCGTGGCTACTTTACTTTTATTGCTTTCTGTTGGTTTTCTAGAAGGTATCTGTCCTTCATCTGCAAAATCAGCCTTTGAAGTTTTTGAGCCAGCAGAAAACTGATATACAGGTAATTTACTTTCTGGTAATTTCTTAACTGTCTGTTTTGATTGTGTGATAGGCACACTCTTATCCTGTTTTTGTGTTTCTGCTTCTAACCTTTGTCGAAAAGAAGTCACTTTAGAGGTCTTAACTGGGACTGGGGGACCAGCATTACCTGTCTTTGACTGCTGAGGAGTATCATCCTGTTTTGATTTATCCTCACTAAAGCGTGATGGCATATGCCTCTCCGGACTGTTAGGTAGACTTGCACTTTTTCTTTCATTTGTACTGCCAAATAGCTTCTGCTTGCCTTTGTCCCATTCCTCAACTGTACTCTTTTGTTTTTTCTCTGGGCTGCTGCACATAGAGCTAGGCCCTGACCGCGTCTCTCGTGAAAATCGTGTTGGCTTCTTTTTCTCAGGGGACTGGAGCTCATCATTTAATTTTTCTGTCTTGTCTCTAAAAAACTGTGAGACTTCACTCAGTTTCTCCTCTGCCTCTTTAATAGTTCGATCTACTCTGTCTTCATAGATGAGTTTTTCTCTATTCCTGTCCTGTCTATCTTGCGTGAACCTCATCCAGACCGCATGTTTGGGGCTACCAGGTTCTGTGGTGTAATGTAATACTGTAACCTTGTCATATTGCTCATCTTGTGGAGGAAATTTACCTGATTTGTCTGAAGCATCCCTTGCTGACCTGAATTTGGACTCCTTCCTGGGACCAGCTACTTTTTCTCCATAAAAGCCCTCTGCCCCTTGCACCTCAGTGGTTATGCTATGTGCCTGGTCTGCCACTGAGTCCTCTGTATCTGAATGTGATATGTCTAATTTTTCTGAGAGCAACATTTTCTCAGCAAACCTGTATGACTCCCCTCTCAGCTCAGACAGCTCATCGTCATGATACTCAATAGAATGCTGGCTTAGAAGCTTTAAAGCTTTGTATGATTCATCAGCAACGAGCTGTGCTGAACTGGGACGACTCTCTTCCTCTTGAGAGACAGGTGTATTCACTCTAGATGTGTCTAAGAATGTAGGCAGCGATTCCTCTGCAATAAGTTCATCCTCATCTTGAAGGGCCTCATAATCACATTCAACCTTATCAACAAGCTCCTTAAGACCTCGCTCACTCTTGCATATAAAGTCTGGATGCTTTTTAGTCTCTCTGATTATAACTTCAGTTGGGTCAGATGTGTTGCCCTTTTCTATGTGTACCTCAATTATTCTCTCAACTTTGGGTTTTTTGTTCATTTCAAGGAACCGTGGAGACAATTCATCTCCTTTAATGGAGTCTTGGCTAGCTTTGTGCTCAAATAAACCAGCAAGTTCTTTGGAAGGGTCTCTTCCAGACTGAAAAGCTTTCATTATGTCCCGGACTGACATTGTTGGTTCTTCAGTTCTTTCACAGCCAGCATCTTTCAGTTGTGGTTTGTGGTAGACCATTCTAGTTGTAGTGGTAATATGAGTTTCTTCTTTGACACACGCTAGCTCCTCAGAGCTGACTTTCATCTGCAAGGCCTTTACCTTATCTTTGATTGAGCTAACCGTTGCCTCAGGTTCAGTGCATGCTGGAGGCTTTAAAGCTGCTGGCTCATCCATTAGCGGCTCACAGGCCTCCTCGGGATGTTCATAGCTCCTGATGACATGAACAACTTCTGTTCTGGTTTCTGTTATGACGGGGGGAATGGGCACATCTGTGAAGGGGGGTTTGGGCCCTGTGCTCTCTGCACTTTGAGGAGCTGATGGGGTCTTTTCACTTCTGGTTTCGAAACCACTATCTGAGAGTGGACTCTTGTCTTGTTCATGGGAAAAGTCATCAGGGGATTCCAGGATCGCATCTGTCCCACTATAGGAGTCAGCTAATTTACTCAAGTCTTTCTCTGAGGGAGAGGTTCGCATACCTGTAGGTGGCATTTTGAGCTTGTGCTCTGGTTTTATGGTGCGCTTCTGTTTTTCCTCTCCTTCCTTTTTTATTTCATCATATCTGCTCTTTACATCAGCTATTTTTGAGAGGGAACTAGCACCTATATCATTCATTAAATAATCAACTACTTTAGCTAAATCAAGATCATTGTCTGTCTGCGGTCCAACAGGAAGGGTTGGTTCAAATGTTGGGAGAGATTGAGAGGCACTCTGCCGTGCCTCCTCAATTTCATCTTTGGAGAACTCTTCCCATTCATCCTCTGAGGCCCTGTCTTTACTAGAGTTTTTGACCTCACTCAGGACATCCTTTGTGAGAATTTCACTAACTTTGACAAGGTCCTCTTTAACTTTTTCTACCAAACTGAAAGGTTCCTCATCCTCCATCTTAGACTCTTTGGAAACATTTGATTGGAAGCTTTTGGCTGCAGTTGTGGGGTCAGTTTGTAAGATTGCAGTCATTCTTATCAGATCTTCCTTCATATCGGCCACATCCTTAAGAATCTCTTGACTGGATGTCAGCGTTGGTGTGGCAGCTGCTTTGAGGGCTGTTGGAGAAATGAACAGAGAGGGCTTTGATGGTTTTGGTCTAGATGCAGAGGTCTGTGCTTGAGTGTGTGCTTGAGGTGCAATTGTTACTTCCTCTGGTATTTTCTTCCCCTGGGATTCAGGGAGGACACTGACCACAGAAAACACTGGCACTGTCATGGAAGTAGAAGATATTGATGTGGTGGGGGTGGCTGGTGATCTAAGAGAATCATAAACAGAACTTGACCTAAAAGGTGAAGACAAAGATTTTAGTGCACTATAGTTTGAAGCAGAACCAGCAAGTGTTCTCTCAGCCTCACTGAATGATGCATCAACACTGGCTGAAGCTGCTTGTGTTGTGGCTTGTATCCGCTCCTGCAAGCTGTAAGTCCCCCCTGAAAACAGATGGGAAGATGCAGAGGAGGATGAGTGATATTTTACTGGTGAAACTGATCCGTTTAACAGGGCAGTTTCTGTATAGGATATTGTAGGTTTTGTGGAGGAAAGAGATGACAAAATTGTTCCTCTAGCTGCATCTGTGGTAGTTTTAATAGAGGACAAGTTCGACATATTTCGAATGGGTGAGCACACTGCTGTACTTGTGGGGGCCTGGGCTGATTTTAATGATAAAGATGTGTACGTATTTGCAGTCAGCTTTACAGAATCAGACTGGGTAACTGTGGAGAAAGTTCTCTCTATCAATGATCCAGGTGATGAAATTAAGTTAGCTCTTGAGGAAAATGATGCAGCAAGCCCCTTAATGGACACAGGATCTGTTCCAGTTTTACTCGATGCAGACAAAAGGCTGGATGAAATTGGAACTTGGTTTTGGGATTGCTGAAGCACAGTCTTTATAGGAGATGACATGGACCTGTATGTTCTAATTGGTGATGCTATATCGCTAACTGAAATTGCAGGAGAAGCATTTGGAGCTCCTTGGCTGGGCTTGATTGGAGAGGTGGATGAAATGGACCACTCAGATTTTAATGGCGAAGCAGATGGCGTGTTGGAAGGTGAACTGGAGAGGGAACCCAGTCCACATTTTGTTTGCCCAGGGATGGTAATAGGAGCAGTCGACCATGCCTGGTAAGATCTTGTTGAAAAGACAGGTTTGTGAACGTAACCAGCAGGCAGTGTTCTTGTTGTACTTCGTTCAACTGTTTCTTTAAACAGACAAATGAAATCCAACATAAAGTCAACAAAAATGGTGAAAAAAACAGAGAGACCAGAAGAAAAATTGGTCAGTGGCGATTGTCTTATAAGTAGAACAGCAGTTTATGTGATATGGAACTGAAGATGAGGATGGTGTCAAAATAAAGATGATCTTAAGACATTGATGGTCCACAAAGGGTTCACAAAACAAAACTAAAAGCCCATAAAAATACACGGTAAACAATGACAAAAATGATAAATTGCAAAATGTAAAATGGCAATACAAATGCACAAGACCACAGTCAACAATTTCACTTTTGACTTTTGATGTGCTACATTCTCCTGTAACTGACTAACCTCAATTGCTACAGTGCCTTTTATCTGTTTGGTCCATACAAAACAGGTCTTTCCAAATATGGGTATTTTGAACAGAAGACTCAGAAACAAAAAAACATCCTTGTTCCTGTGCTACAGCAAAACATATTATGGCAAACTCAAGCTAAATCACTACAGTTTAAAGGTCATAGTATTTCTGTGCTTCATGCAGGTCTGAGTAACCTCAGTGACAGGCAATTGAGTGCAAACTGTGAAAGCCCCAGAGAGAATCTATCTGTGGCACTTCATGCATGTCCATCAATATTAAACAAATAAAATAAATTCTGCACAATCACAAAGCCAAAAGGAGCAAGACTGATTGTAATAAAAAATGGTTTGTATTTTGATGCCATATAATAAGTCAGTCAAAGTAAATATTATTATGAATGTTGCCATATATAATTTTCTGTTGTCAGTGGGTAAAATTGAGACAATATCACAGGCACAAGGCAAGCACGGCACACCAACTGAATTTCCAAAACATGCAAACTAAACAAATAAACAAGCATGTGGACTCTGTTTATGTTTGGTAATAATGTACAGATAAAACATTAATGTTTATGCTAGTTATTATATTTTTTATGTTGATCACAGTAAGTAAGATGTTAGCTTCACCACTTTCAATGCTTTAGTTTTCCAAAAATGTAATTCAAATATCAGTGAAAACATCACACTCACTCATTCCAGGTTCGGTCAGATAGCTGTAGCGCTTACGTAAGGCTAGAGATGCAAAGGTATGACGTCGTTCTGGTTTTTCAGTCTGTAACAACAACAACACAAATCCTATCAGTTCCTCTACTATCAGCCCTGCTCTCCTGACATGACATTAATTACACGCTTTCCTTAGGTTCAAGTCTATTAGTGCTTCTTTCAAGTGCGAAATTATTATGATGACTGTAAAACATCAATGATTTGGTCAGTATCTAATTTAATCTAATTTAACCACTATAAATGACTACAGAATTATAATTTTTAAGATCGAGTAATAAAAAAATAAAATTGTGGCCAAGGGTGTATACACTTTGCAAGTTGTTATAACTATGATCAATTGGATCAATGGGCACTGATTTTGTTACGAAACATAGAAATAATAGGCCTTTTTTACAAAACACAAAACAAGAAAAATGTATTTCTGTCTAAATCATATGCGACACCAATTCAATACATGACAATTTATGTAAAAATATTTATGACAGATTTACACAGAAATTTGTTCTGCTTGTGTTTCATGATTCAGATCAGGTTTGACTGCTTTGATATGTGATTTAAGTCTTGGTAACAATACCTGGAATATGATTGGGTAAAAAGCCTGCAAAATATTGCAGCAGCATGCGGTACAAGTACATTTACAGTGCATTGAATAGAATAAGCGCCAGTGTGCCCAGCTTAGACCAAGCCATCTTAAACAAGTCTTCACAGAGCAAGTACTCCAAAGCTAAAGCAGCTAACACACCAGATGGAAATGAGGGGATAGCGCTATTACCTCTTCCTCAGGGTCTGAATCCACATCCTTTCGGTTCCCAAGGTGCATTGCAGAAACAGAGGGTATAACGTAATGTAGAGCGAGGGAAAGAAACATCAGGATGTGATAAAGGCTAAGATAAAGTTACCGCAAAGCCACAGCCACAAAACATAAAGGGGAAAAAAAAGCACAGAGCAATCACAGAAGCTGTTGGAAATAAGCTTGTGCACCTTCAGCCAAAGCAGGATCCAAATCATACATGTGATTTGGGTCAGTCACAACCACAACAACAACTTAATAAAAGCTTAAAACAGATAAAAGACACACTCAGGCAGTTTGAGCCGAATTTAACCCTTGGCGTCTAAACACTGCTCTATCTTTCCTGAGTATGAAGATGGCATGATATGACGCAGATGATCACAGTCCAGCCTTACCTTTTTTAGTCCTGGCAGTGTGATGTTTAAATTACAGATTGCAGTCTGAATGAGACCCTTGGAAGTTTTGGCCTCGCTCAGGAAGGACAGACGACCACATGGCTCCTGGCTGCTATCCCTGACCTACAAAAGGCAAACAAATGTGACTGGTGTCTCATTAGTCTTAGTCTATAT
>JAZGTI010003660.1:0-16297 GCA_036877585.1 Botia kubotai | reverse complement strand
TATATATATATATATATATATATATAAATATATATTACTGTTTTTTTAACATACAACATTTTCTTGATGCATGTAGAAAGAAAAAATGTTCTACCTTTACACAGAATGGGAGTCTGTTTTCCTTGAAAGCAAAGAAGGTAAAAACCAGCTGCTGTCCAGATTTGGTCAGTGGGGACAAATTGCCATAGCAGTCCACATGAATGGGTTTTCCTTCAAGCACCTATGAACGGCCAGCCATAGACTTTATTAAAACATTCACATGAAACACTTAAAACACATTTAAAATAATCTGATATTCTGAACAGCCTATAAGCAGGTAAAGTGAATAAGTAGCCTTTCATAGACTTACACATTACATCTACAGATGACACCAACCAAAACAAATGATACAGATTACGTACCTCGATGTCTTTGCTTCTGGCCACCTCCTCAAAGTTCTCCTGTTGCTCCAGAGTTTTGTCCACTTTATCATCTGTCATACAGAAGCAGCGCAGACTGGACTCCACAGGGTCATTCATTTTGGCAAACACCACAAACTTGGCCATGTAGGGCACACAGATGAGCTCCCTATAGAGCTGAGTGGCCAAACCTACAGTCTCTGGGATCTGATGGCAGTCTGCAAGCCAAAACCTGCAGATGAGAAGAATTGGAGATGTAAGATGTCTGGGCACTATGAAACCAGAGCAAGTGAGAGAAAGGTTTAAGAGAGAAGATCAGCTCTTCTGGTACCTGGCAGATACATTTGTTGTGAAGGACACACAGTCATTGAGGAACGTCAAGGGTGTGGTACCAGTGATGTCCTCCCACTGAGCTGGTGATGTGCCACCTGCGACCACATACTTTATTAACATGCGGTTAAAAATATCCTGACTTTCAAAGGTGATGTGAGTGGACTCAATTTTTTCATCATTATGCATTGCACTGTAAGCCAAACCTACCAGTTATACTGCAGAGGAGACGCAGGCTGGGTGTAGTATCTCCTTTGTAGCCGTTAACCACACCCTCTCCAGATCGCGGAGGCACAGGTAAGGTCATGGTGATGGGCTTGTGGAACTTTCTCCTGCGAGGCTCCACTGTCACTATGGGGCTGAAGGTTGCACGATTACCTATAATATTCTTCACCGCTTCATTTGGAACAGGCTGGGCCTGTTGAAAGAGAATGATAACATTTTAGTTACATTCATTTACATGGACTTTATTAAAGGTGAAGTGTGTACATTCTGTGTAAATAGCAACGGAACTGCTATCAAACTGTTACCCCTTCCTCTGAGTCCCCTTTATACTGTGTTTGAAATATATAATACTTAAAACATGTAATTCAGGTACAGTATCAGAATTTTTTTCCTGGGAATGTTTAGATAATATGGACTTATTTTGATTGTATCCACCTGTAGTCCAACTCTGATCTTTTTGGTAAGCGCCCCCTCAGGGAAAGAGGCCTGGACAAGATGAACTGTTGCGCTGGACAGAACGCCTCCCTCTGGACCCATCTGATTACTCTCCTGTTTGATCCGTGACACCACCGCAAAGTATTGTGGGAAATCCTTGGTGATAATCCTGCAGATGCGCTTCTTTTCCAGATCTGCTGAGCTGTCCAGCTCTGTCAAGTATATCAGCATTGAATCGTTTACTGTTACATACAAATGAGTGCTGTAGGTGATTAACAGTGGTTTGCAACGTGGTTGCTAAGGTGTTTTGAATATTACTATGCTGTTGCTAGGGCATTGTTGAGTTGTTGCTAAGTGGTTCATTATTGCTCCAGCTCAAAAGAGACCTCCATTTTACCTTCATCCATGCCATTGAGGAGCTCCTGGAGGTCTTGAGTTTTGCAGTCGTAATGATGCTCCTTCCAGGCCTCTCCATTCTCACTCCTCAACATGATAAGCTCTCGCTCTTTCCCTCTCATTGAGCCAAAATGAGGGATCTCCACAATCACGGGGCTGTAAGACACATCACAGGACTTAAACAGAGGAATCATACGTCTCAAACACAGAGCGACAGAAGCTGATGATGACTTTGGTCAATGGTGAGACATACATTCATGTCACATCAGATCAAAAGAGGGGCACTTGGCAAATGCATCTGGTCTTTGTATTTGAGTAAAGACGACTGCTTGCAAAGTATTTTCAGTCTGAACTCAAGGGACAGATGCTCAGATGTTTATTAACTAATGAGTTAGTTTAGTATTTGTTTTACCAAGCGTCACTGCTTCATGCTTTGAAATGAAACCCAAAAATTTCAAACAAAGATGCAAATTAAAGATGCAGTATCTTTCAGTGTCTACTGTAGTATTTTTGTCTTATTATTAAGTAAACGTATTTAAACGTCATTAAGATAAACTCACTAGAGAAACTTTTCTTCAGAAAATGTAATAGGAATATTTAATTTCAATGCGTAACCTACAAAAATAATTTTGAGTGAATTTTTCAACTTTTTTATATGTTTAAATGTGACAAAATGATGGTTAACTAAAACACATAACAGCAATCCTGTTTCAAGAACAAGACATGCTTGTTACAGGAACTACTTGTACAAATCAATTTATTTGTACAGTGTGTATTTAAATAATTCTCTTCAAAGGAGTCAATACACTTAAAAACAGCAAACATTTAGGTCTCAAAGTCAAGCAAAACCAGTGGTGTAAGAAAATTCATTCGTGAGATTTTTTTGCAGCACTTGTTCTGGTTGCTAAATGGAAAACACTAGTTTGATATTAAGTGAGTCTATCAGAATGTTTGGGCTTATGCTTTGAAA
The DNA here is from genome assembly GCA_036877585.1 of Botia kubotai. Lineage (NCBI taxonomy): Eukaryota > Metazoa > Chordata > Actinopteri > Cypriniformes > Botiidae > Botia > Botia kubotai. Next base: position 13,543 of record JAZGTI010003660.1, on the reverse strand, counting down.
AAAACAGCATGAGATAATCAAATACCAAACACGATGGATGAAAACAGTAAGACCATACAATCATGGAATGATGGAAGAAAATTTTAAACATAGACAGAGAAGGTACCACAAAAATGTTTAGGTCTGAATGCCCCAAACTCAAAACCATTAGAACTTTGATTTAAGCAACCAAGCACATTAGACGCTAAATGGTGTGATACAAATACAATAGACACTGCTAAAGAATATTCTCCAAATTGCCAGGTAAGATGGACCCTATCCTTTTAAAAACATGGATACCTTCTCTATAACTCAAAAGTCAGGGGGAACTCTCTCTTAGCGTAGAAACATAGGGCTTAGGCAGCAGCCATGACTGCAGACAATCATGCTCACCAAGTGCGGCATAACCAGGCCAAACAGCCAGAGTGATTCACTTTCAGTGATCTATATGTTCACTGAAAGCTCAAAGAAAGAGATGTAGATGAAAAAGAAAAATCAGCTATGGCATCAATCAAATTAGCTGTCATAATCAACATGTGCTACGACTTCATGAACACAAACTCCTACCCAGAAAATTTTGTTCCTCGTGGGCCAAGCTGCAGGATTCGGCTAATGAAGCTCTCACCCTCACTAAGAGGAGGAAGGTTTCGTGGTAGATGGAGTTTACTGAATTACATCCATGCAGCGTTTAGAGAAACAAAAAGGAGGAACATTTTGTGATCTGTGTTCTGGAGGATAGGATTCTAACCTACAACTTAACTAAAGTCATTGATCACCCTGTTTACAGTACATTGTTCCAAACCCATTGAGTTGCCTTGCTCACTGTCTACTGCCAACACAGACCATTTTTAAAAAGCAGTCAAATAGACATTAACTTTTTCATAATTGCCTGTTCACACCAAGAACAATAACTATAAAGAATCCTACAAACTACAAAAAACTCTCAGAAAGTGATGCCAACGATATCATTCAGGGGTGTCAAACTCATTATAGGGTGAGGGTCGGATAAGAATAAACGTGACCATGTGGGGGCCGAATCTCCTTTTTTTAATCATAGTGCATCAAATTACAAATTAATTAGCAAAAAGTCGAAAAAAAATCAACCTAGAAAGACATGATATAACGCGCATGCATGTTAGACATTCCGGTAGAATCGCAATTAAATGATCAATGATAAAATAAAAAAAATGAATAAAACCAAACCATACCCGGACATAGACTTTATTTAATACTACTACTAATAATAATGATAATAAAAAAGATTTAATATTTAATATTATTGTTCAAATCATCCCGCAGGCCATATTGGACTTGGCCTTAGTAGGCCGTATTCGGCCCGTGGGGCATATGTTTGACACCCCTGATATCATTCCTCTGTAACATCATTTTAGTTATTGTGTGGACTCATTTTCATTTAAGACAATTTTTAAGCTTGACCTCTTTCTTGGTGTAAATGAGCCTTAAGTAACTGATTGGAACGCTCTATATAGGAAGCAACTTTTTACAAATGGTGCTTCTGATGTGACCAAAATCAAATCACATTTGATTCGAACTAACATGATACTTATAAAATACTCAAAACAAAAACTACAAAACATTGGGTGAAATATTACATTTCTTATCAAATTGAACTGTTTGCCACTGTATAAGGATTATCATAATTCCCCTTGTCCACTAACTTAAGTCTTTTAGTTAGGAGATTGAGATTGTTGCACTGCATTATGGGGTTGCTTTCTCTGCAAAGGATACATGTGATGATGCCTTAGAATTTGAATAAAAGAAGGTAAATGAGAAGCTTTTGCAACAGTGTTTGTCTCGAGTGCTTGCTTATGATGCCCTAACATGCTGCCTACACTGCAGGTAGCTCACTAGGTTTTGAAACTAAGCCAATAAGTGTCATATTTAAATATTTTATTAGTAACATGGTGGAGCTTTCAGCAGTCCTCAGGAGTTTATCAAGTGACCTACAGGATGCCATGTACTAAAACAGTACGAGTAAATGAAGGGGTGAAACTGAGGTGCTCTACTTCACATTTCTGAATTTGTGTCAGGACTCGGGTGTCAGCATGGTGTCAGTGGTGGGCAAAACCACTCAGTCTCACTGCTGAAACACTTCACCGACACACACTATCAAACACAGATGGTTTCCATGGAAATGACCAGAAAAAGCAAGAGTTGCTAAGAGTGAATATGGTTGAGAAGACAGAACCTACCCCAGAAACTGGGCCCCAGCAGGGCCCACCTCCACCAGCCGACTCGCCAGCCCCTCCCCCTCCACCATGGGCGGTAGGGATGCCAGCTTGTGTCGCTTCACTAGGCGGCATGTGATGCGCGTGGGTGCAGTGCACTTGCGGGGTGGGATGATGATGCGCATGCCGTTGTGGCGACTTCCTCGCATGGAACCACCACGGGCATCCACCATGAAGCTCACCAAAAACCTGCAGGAGAAAGAACATCTAATGAGAGAAGGTGAAGAAAATCATAGGCTTTCAGAGGTGAGTCTTCCCATGCTGTGAAGTTTAGGAACTGGATTATCCGGGGTCATTCCATGCTTATTGAAATCCAGTGAGACATGGGAATGTTGGTCAGATTTAGACAGTGTGTTAAAATAAATACTTACAATTAGTTTACAAAAAGGTTACAATACAATTCAACCAAATCACACACTGTAAACTTTATATATTACAACAATAATTAAGGTCTTCAGTAGTCTGTACTGGTTTCAACATTTTTTATTGTTATTCAACTTAAGAAAAATAACCCTCAAAATCTCTTTAGACCAGCTGTTTAACATTAGTGAACATTTTCACTTAAAACAAACAAACCATCAAAAAATAAATAAAAACGTGAAAATCGTGTAGTATTGGTCCAATCACACTGATGACAGAGTAAGCCAAATATTACAGTGCTGAAATAATCTGTAGAACAATGTTCCCGGACTGCAGTTGAGTGACAACAACAATAAAACACAAAGAGGAAAAACTGATCACATGATCAATCGTCACCTGTTATCATACTGAGGAAATGGGGAGGAAAAGCTGTAAAGAGACACATGGAAATATAGAGCAGGACAAAAACGATTAAAGCATTTCACTGTTAGCAGCATACATAAAACAGCAGAAAGGTATCTGGGCATCTTAATATAATAATGCATAAATAATAATGACATAGTAGAGAAAGAACAAAAGTAGCATTGAAAACAGATTTTTATATCTTCTGAAGAATGAAGCATTTCAGGTAAAAGTCCACCATGATGTATGTTGTGAGTGGTTGCTAGGGAGCTTGTTCATGGCTGCTAACGTGTTCAAAGTGTTATTAGCATGTTGTTATGTTGCTATGCTATGCTATGTCTAGACAAAATAGCCCACCCCAAATAATTTCCAATGTTTTCTGGTCAATGTTTTCTTTGCCATTTGAATATGATTGAAAATCAGAGAAGAGCACATTATAAAACAGATGCTTTACAGTTCCTAATGCTTGAGGTTAAGGATTAAGGACTAACAAAGCCCTTGAACCAAATTAAAAACAACAGTTATGAGTATAAACAGTGTGTACAGATAACCCCATCATCTCTTACCCTGAATGAATGGGGCTAGAAACCAGGTTGACATTGTCCATAGTATCTGGAGTCCAGCTGTAGCGTCTCATTGATTCAGTGTCGTGCTCTTTGGCTAAAGCCAGATGCTAAAGAAGACACAAAAAGTATGTTTAGAACTAATATTTCCAATCACTGTGGTTTACAGGTTCTGGGTAGTGCTTTCACAGGATCACAATTCTCCTGTATGAGACTGAGACCTGCTCTCTGCTCAGACTGCATTTAACAGCTCAAGCACACAATTACCACCTCATCCTGTAAGTGATAATGACAGTCAACAAAACAACATGCATGAAAATAATGCTTAACTGAGGAAGATAATTAAAGCAAAACCCTGATGCAAGACCAAAGACAGCCAAACAATGTGAAAAGCTATAAAAACCATACACACGATGATGGATGAGAACCAAAGAAAAACCAAGTCTAAAAACCAGAACATAAAGAAGTTTTAGCAAATGCATCTTGTCGAGCAACTCTTATGTTTGCCTGCATTGGGTTGTGAATTGCAAAACAATGCAGAATTCCGCAGTGCATTTTATACCTTATAATGGGGGTCGACAAGGGTGGGCATGTCTTTACAGACCCCCTGAAGCATTTGAAGAGAAAAGATACATCCTGAATCACTACAAATGCACTGACAAACCAAACACCAGCAGTACTGACTCAACTGTGATCTTTGTTATTTCTCCAACCACTGAATGTATAAACTCCTCTTAGCCTACCATGGTTTAACCAGACGTGATGCAATGCCGTGACACATGATAAAAGGTATCTTGTAAAAGGTATCCATGTTAATCAGAGTTTTTGGTACTACCAATATACTTCTCTATTTTTAGTGAAGCACAGTTATTTCCAACCTACAGTAAACAGTGTCTCCATCGAACTGAAGTGTTGAGCATTATGATCTTGGTGTTTTATTTTTCATATTCCTGACAGCACACCACAAATTCTGATCGTACTGTAACACTGCAAGACTGTTCTCTCCAAACAAATCAACTTAAAGCAATAAAAACAACAATTATTCCCATGAAACAAAAGGAAAATCGGGGCATACCGTGTCCTTGGTGGGTGCCAGGATCTCTTCAATCATCATACTGTCCCGTGTGAAGGAGCTTCGGTTTAGGGTGTTGGACCTATCCGAACTAAAGGAGCGCAGGCTGTTGGCATTTACAGTAATACCATACAGTGCGGGGGAGTGACAATGAAATACACACAAAACACACACCCACATAGACACAAACAACAAAAAAACACCATTATAGCATGCAACTTCCAGGGAAACCGATGTGTAAAAGACGGCATCACACTAGCCAACTCAAAACAATATGATGTATTACACCCAACCTACTGCTTTTGCTGAAATGTCAATGCCTTCTGTTTGAGGTGTGTCACACTCACCAATTAACGACTGGAGAAAGGTGACAGTTTACACAGTTTAAACTACTTTTAATATTTTGCTCAGGTTTACGGTCTTGGAATTCTAACCAGTTTACAAACTGACCATAGAAAGGATACAAAAAGTTTTATTCAATTAAATGTTCTGACTCTTATTTTTACTGGTTATTTAACTTCAAGTGAACATCATAAAAATATGTAGTTACACAGTCACAATTATTTGAATTATGTGATTTTTCGTTCGTAAGGTAATGATCTGGTTCAGATCCGAGATGGCCAATCCCTGCATCTAAAATCAGCTACTTCCCTACTATATAGCTGAAAAATATCAATTAGTTATATATTTTACAAAATATAAATTAGTTTTTAATATGCATTGATGTGACACTATCCGATAAGGCCACAGTAGCTGAAAAGCTACAAGTTTAAAAAGTTAACCAACATCAAAAGACTGTGATCTGGCTGTCTCTTTTCAAGTGATGTAGATATCAAGATGATGTGTCAAGTGATGTGGGTTTATTCCTCATGGTTAAATTATACTTGTCTAAGAATACCTGAGTAAATTAGTTTCACGTTTGTTGTTTGTATGTCATAGGTAAACAGACATATGGGTCACATGATAATGGATGTAGTGCGTGTTGGACAATGGATGTAGTGGATGTAGTATATGTGGAATATATGCATACTACCCTCAAATATACTACACAGAATGTACAGATTTAAGGAACAAGCAATAGATACTTATGTCTAATTTAATATATACTGTCACAGTACACATTCGGACAAGTCATATCCTTAGTGCAAGAAGAAGCTCATTGGTGACTGCTGTGGTCACATGATCATGTGTGCAAACTCACTCTGTCCAGAATACTAAATGACTAAATACTGCTTACAGTTGAAAATTGGCTTAAGAAATTGGCTAGTGAAATGCCGGCTTGTTACAAATATACAACTCATAGAAGAAAACACATTTGTTGTGCTCATGGTTTAGACATTTAAGGACAAAGAATAATGCAAAACAGATACATTTACAGATGTGAATCCTAAATGATATTCTAGTGAATATTTGTAATGAAGTGATGCATGAGACAAATTACTGATTATGCAAAACAGTTGTTAAAGAGAAGTTGGTTATTGTATATTTCTTTATTCAGATTTTATTTAGCAGTTGTGAGAAAAGGTGAGGCAGTTGCAATAATGCAGACCAAGCTAATGTTCTTTTCTCTCATGAGGACCCTGATCAATTACAAATCCATATGACCTGGCAGTTCTCAGTTCACAGCATGATCTGGCACTGCTTGTTGCCAGGGCAGAGTTTGTTTCTGAATGGATTCAAACAGGGACCTAAATGGATGAAACATGATTTGACTAATGATTGAGTCTTTTGTAGTCACTTTCCCACCATCTGACTGAACAGTTCTAAGAATGGTAAGGAGGTTAGAGATGTATTTCAACTAAACTTGGTTCAGCACGGCACAATTACAAACCATTTTCACTGCGGACGTCTCAGAACAGTTTGGTGAATCATGCTGTTAAAATGCGTGTGTTGATGTTGCCCCTGAGGACTGGTCAATTGTATGTTGCCTGGCTACCAGTTTTTCTCTTTATCTGATCAAAGTAAACACAAGTTATGCCCTTGCTGTTATTAAGCAAAGTAAAGATCAGGTAAAAAGAAGTCATAGAAATGGAAATATCTGATAATATAACAGACATATAACATGGTCATAATTCCTTATACCGTTTGTTAATGCTCGTGTTACCATGGTAATGGCTGACGCATACCATAAAGCTGCATTATCAGCTGTACTGTGGAAAATGAATCCACATCCATACAAGCTAGGCTGGATCGGCAAGGAATGGAGCAGTTAAATCACTAGAACGGTTTGGCCCAATGGAGGAAAAGTGACTTATTTGTCCCTGGAAGCTACATGAAGGAATTATTCAGAACAGCAACAGGGGACAAAAACTCAAATGTTTACTGTGAAACCTGAAAATAAAGAAATGAAAACAAATTTACACGTCAAACACTCAACACAAACCTACGATCTTAAATTAAACTATAGTCCACAAACAACAAGAATGTAAATTCTTCATCAAATGAAAAATGTGTAAGGACAATGTTCCATGTCATAATGACTCAGGAGGGAAGGGGGGTCAGAAGCATCATGCCCTCTTACCTGACTTTAGGACTATGGTGAGAATTTGGAATGGGGCGGAGAAAGAGGAAGAACAAAGGAAAATGAAGGCAACAAATCAGAGAGAGTTTCAGCAGAAATGCAGCGTTTGAATGAAACAGACTATAATGTCTGAAGCTGCATTGTGCTGCACTCTCAAAAAGAGATGCTGAACTAACTGAGGTTTGTGGGAATTCAATCTAATTGTTTTTTTATCAAATCCACTTTGTATATAATAAAGTAAATTCAACACAAAACAGCATTGAAAACAATCTATGTAATACATTTTTACATGACGCTGAAAATTCAACAAGAAAAAATGTTGGGCAGAACCTGATTTTAACAGGAACTGGTTGGATGATTAAAAGTGGGTGGTCCATACCAGTTTGCAGTGGGTTGTGAAGGACTAAATCCACTTTGGAGGAGCGTTTTGATTGGAATGTTGAGACTGAGTAATGTCAAGCCATTATAGAAAGAAGGACCCAAACTGTGACAAACTCATGGGGCAATGTTTCTGAGCATGCTTGTCATTTCCTGTATTGTAGCAGATGTAAAGTTTAAAATCTCACTCAACCATGGATTATTGAACGCTGTCAAAAGTCTTTTTGTTCAGAGGAAAATACCCTGCAGCCAGTAACATGTAGGTTAAACATTAGCTCTGGCCTTCTCTCTCAACAGTACATGATACTGTATCAAAAGATGACACCAGGCAGCCGCACACACTGTAAATAAAGAGTGCAAAGCCTTCAGATAAGATAGGAATGAGGAACCAACAGCTGGATGAACACTTTCTATTCACAACAGAACTAGCTCATTTTTCCATTTATTATGCAGTTATTTAGGTGATTCAAAAGCTGACTTATATTATTCCAAATGTACTTGACCAACCAGAGTTGAAAAGTGACAATCAAACAGCAGAATAAATTATGAATCACATCTGAACCCACATGGACTGAACCTACAGCCTTTCAAATACCCAGCCAGATCTGTAATAATGTACAGTTAAAATATACATAACTAGTATTTAATGCACTGAAATGCTTTATGTCTAATTTTCATTATATGTGGTGAGGGGGCGTTACCTTGCTGTACGGGGCCCAACACTGAATCCCAGGTAGCCCTCCTGAGGCAGGGAGTCATCTCCCAGTTCTCGCAGGTCCTGCGGCCCCAGGTATTTATCTGTCTCTCCTGTCATGGCATCCTCACCTGACAGGAACACAGAGAATGACATTATTCTGAGAGACAGAGATGTTCTGTAGCCGACCCATGCTTTGAGCTTTTACAGTGAATATGCAACATTTTATTTCTGTGGATTAGAATAATATGCATTGTATTACGAAAGTAAGTAGGGTAAATTCTGTTTCATGCTGTCACTAGAAATGAATAACTGGATAAATAGTCAAACCCAAAACAATCACAACATGTCTGACAGCTGCTGCATTCAATCTTTCATATATTTTGTTTACATTATACAATATATGTAAAGAAATGAAAGCAAGGCGCTTGAGAGAACATCAACACCACATGTTTCCAAGCTAACTCATGGTGACCATAAATCTGTTTTCAAAGTGCATCTGTGACAAGAAATATCCAAACAGATCATATATCTGAGACACAGACATTTGATCTGTTTGTACTGCAGAAACACTGCAGTTGGTGTTAATGGACACTACAGTCAAGCAGAAGTGATATGAATCAAAAGTTACAGCAGAGCAGATGTAAAGTGGGTCAGAAACAGCTACAGTTCAGCACAAATGTGAACAGAAGTGGATCAGCTACAGTAGAACACATGTGGAGTAGAAGTGGATCAGAAACAGTTACAGTACAGCAAGTGTGAACAGAAGTGAAGTGAATCAGAAACACCTACAGTAGAGCAGAAGTAAAGTGGATCAGAAACAGCTACAGTAAAGCACGTGAAACAGAATTAGAAACAGCTATAGTGCAGCAGAGCACATAAATGAGCAGAAGTAAAGTGGATTAGAAACAACTAAAATACAGCATGTGTGTGCAGAAAAATATATATATATTTTATATTATATTATATATATTATAAGATATATATATAGATATATATATATATTAAACAGAGACTTGGCATAATTGCTATGCCAGCTACAGAACTGAACTAAATCCTTTCTCCAAACCCACACACTCCCAAGGCATGTCAGCAAACCCAAACAACTCTGACTGACAGTCAAACAGCAATTCCCAGTTTTCTGATTGGCAAACAATAGCGTCCCACAGTGCTGGAGTCCAATGTTAAAAGTCTTACTTGTTGCTTGCAGTACTTCATATAACTAATAGTTTTGATGTTTTAGGTACCTTTTTAGTTTAGGCTTTGTTTCTTTTTTTAAATGAAATTGTGCACCAGGGCAACTTTGCAGTTGCCATGACAACCAGCATACATCAAGTGTACAGTTTCTGGCTGCACACAAAAGTCAACTGGTTACACATCTGACTATGCTCACTTTCACACTATATAATCACAGCAGTATCATGTCTGAATATTCAGAGTTCAGGATACAGGTGAGCAACACTGTATCTGCTGAGATTCTAAAGTGTGTGACCACTAAACTCTTTGCTGTCCTATAGGGCAGCAGAGGAACTGTGAGATTTAAAAAGTTACTAAAAAAAAAAAAAACTGTAAGTGCCAGGACAGTTTTTCCCTCATTGTTACATTGTTAGTAGTGTACATTATTCTGTAGGTCAGATAACACTGAAAACATGGTGGATGTCCAAAACTAAAGGATAGAGGTTTATAACACAATTTAACCAGACTGCTTGGAAAATTTTAAATAGAGGGCTGCTGTGCAATCAGGTGAGTATCAGCTTTATTTCCACTCAAGAAAGCGGCCCAGATCAAGCTGAAAATGTCAGTTTCTACAGAGAAAGATTAGAGGGAAACAGCATTCTAACAGTGACAAAACACCCCACCCCACCCTGCTACTGATCGTCCTGGCAACCCTCCCCGAAATCTACCCCATGAAACTTTCACTCTCTCTTTTATCTCACACACACATCTGCAAAGTTAAATTGTGAAATTTCCTCAAATAAATTGTAAGTCTGTTTGCTCTTACACAATAAAACAACATTAATTTGCTGAACAAAACCAGAAGTTAAGAGATCAGCAAAACTTATTTCAGCAAGCAGTTCTTAATGTAAAAAAAACACATTTATCTAGCTACCGAAATGATGATATAGTATAACAAAGACTATACCATTACACAATAACTATACCACCCATCTTAACCACACACAAAAAAACTATTATGAACTTAATTCACTTTTTAAATAAATAATTTTACCTTCAATAATATCCCCAAAGGGTGATTATCTTTTTGTCAGTTTAGCTAACGTGTGGGGACAATTTTGTCTGCCAAGTAAACTCCCCAACACAGACATTTACTTATCTATCTCAATCAAATATACTATAGGCCTTCCTTTTATACATTTATAAATTATAATTAAAAAAACTTTACACTTACCCAAACCCTGCCCTAAAATGAACACTTTTTTGCATCCATGTATTGTTATTTTTTATGGGCGCTTTAGTCACAGTTTTAGTCAGAAGTATATTTTAGTACACCCCCACAGATTTCACAGATATCAGTTTTCTCAAGCTTTGGTTTTCCTATCTTTTCTGCACTGCTAAAATGTTTTATGGATCTGTGTGAGTTAATGTCAGAAGTAGCCATTGTGAATAAACAAGATCTCTTACACTGCTGAGCAGACAAATCCATCTTTCATCTTCACTCCAGCTGTACAAAACTTACAAGTCAAACTTCCTCAATCCAGTAAAATCCACAAATACTGTACAAATGTACAAATACTTCCACATGTCCACTGTGTCTCTCCCTCTCGATGAGATCTCTCTGCCTCCCTCTGTGAGCATTTACACACCCCTCTGTCACGCTCTCCCGCGGTCACAGGCTGACAGGACGCTGAAGGGTTGGAGCGCGTCTGATCCGCGTGAGGTCATCAGGGGAGCGAGGCAATACTTCAGGCAGTGATTGGATCTTGGCATTCCTCAGGCCCCAGCAGGGGTGGGACACAATGGAAGTGGAAGGGGGCATATTTTTCTATGGTAATTTGTGCTGCTCTCTGTAATCAGAGCCTGTACAACTGGAGGGGCAACAAAAGAGCCCTTCCACATGCAGCAGAACAAACAAACAAGAAGACCAACGAATAAAAACTGCCTGTCACCTGACTATGGCCCCCGACACTAATGAGTTCTTGAGCTGCCAAAGTCCAAATTCCAAGAACTAACAATCCTGTTCCACATGCGAATCGCAAAGCATGTTGTCACACCTGTTTATAATCCCTGTGTTTTAAAACAAACTTCAAAAATTGCATAATACCTGACACAGGCTTCAGAAGTGTGATTCATTTAATGAACCATTCAGAATGTTTCTGATTGCAAATTGAATACTGAACTGACATGCAAACTGGATTTTTGAAAAACACTTTTTTCTGTGTTTTGTGTTCTAGGATTAGGAATGTGCATTAGGAAAGGGTCAATTTTGTGATTTTGTGTTGAGTTTTACATGAGATTTGGGCATCAGGCTTTTAATGTAAGCTAATGATGTGTTTGGCAGTGTGGGAGGAAATCCCTGGATCTGAGTTATTAGCACTGCACCCCATACTGGGTAAACAGAGCTGAACTCCTTCACACTGCCAGAGAGAGAAAGAGACAGAGAGAGCGAGAGAAAGAGAAATGGAAAGAGAGAGAAGCAGATAGAAAGTCAGCAGCACCAGTTTTTCTGCCATCCAGGAACAGACGGTTGCATTCATTTGCCAGTTCTGGCTATGTAAGCAGAATTGATCACGAAACAAAAGAAATTCATTTAACTTTCAACATTCACACAGGAACTACATGTCAAAATGTCAAAATGTTGAGAGTGTTTTCATGTGACCATGCTTATTTTGGGCACGGGAGTAATGTGTAAATAACAAGTCATGTCAGTTATGTTAATGATGTCCTGGGAATATGCTGGAATATCAGTTTACAGTAACTAAACACCATCCTGCAAACAACACACACACAGACATACACAAACACACACTCCAGTATTCTGGTAAATTACTTTTAAAGGTATAAACTACACTCCTGGATAATGACATTTAAAAGCTATATTCTGCATTTTAGAGTTTTAATGTCAACATTTTGTTTTATGTTTATGTTTTAAGTCAAAGTTACTTGCAATGCATTCAGTGCACACATTTTTTATTAGTGTGTGTTTCCTGAGATTTTGCCTCATGGTCTTGGCATTCATATATAAATATATATATATATATATATATATATGAACCAAACAAATGTCTATGCAGTTCTTAAACAGCCAAGAGCTCTTTCCCTGCACAAAACAACTCTAATTACATCACATCACTAGATTCAAACTCTAATCACATGTTCAGTTTTTAATAGAACATTAAACCCGAGACTTCATTCAGACAAGCAAAAAAAAAATTATTGAAGAATTTGATATTGATAAAGTGATTGTTCAGTAGCTGCAAAAAAGCCACATAGTGGGAGAAGTTGTGAAGATATATATTGACTATATAAGATATATAGACTGAAGATTTGATTAGTTGGAAACCGTGAAAAAGGCAAAGTTTTGCCAGGAGAGAGATAACAGCACACAAAACAAAAGATACCTTCTTCAACATCTGAAATATAGTCCTCACTGAGCATTTCAGGAACATTGGCTCTACGAACTGTGACATTTAAATCAAAAAACGTTAGTATAATGAACAAAAATAAGCTTAAACAATTTACACCAAAATAAAGACAACAGTAAAAACAATATAGCACCATCATATGCAGACAAAATATTCCTTACCTTCATCATCAGACATGTCCAGAACCTCGTTCATTGTTTCTGGAACGTTCATTTTATGTTTCTCTGTCACTGTCTGCAATTAAAGAAAGATCAATGATATTTAAAAAATACATTATTTCAAACAACTGTTTCAGCTTCTCCTGTGTGTGTTACACAGTGTAGTGTGATGTCATGTTTTACTCTGGTATAATTATCATTCTGGTGTAAGGGGCATGTTTATACAGTCAGTTCTGTGTTCTGAAACACTCACCACAGTAGTGTGAGTCTCCTCTGTTACAACTTTAAGTGTGTCGACAACAGAGATGTAACCCAGACGTCTGGCGATGGATAATGCTGTGTTTCCATTCTGCAGGTTACAGAAAAACAATATTACTGCAATTATGGAAAATTAAATAATGCAAAATAACTAAGAATAATAATATTGAGCAATAGAATAATAGAATAATAAAATAATTGAGCAATATCGGTCCGTGTACCTTCGTATAATTGTTTTTTTTCGTTTTTGTATTCCAAACGAAATAACGAACAAATAAGTAGTTTATCGCATATTTAAACCTTAT
>JAZGTI010003659.1:16494-30529 GCA_036877585.1 Botia kubotai | reverse complement strand
CATCAGCATAACAATGGAAACTAACTCCATGTCTCTTTATAATTGCTCCCAGAGGTAGCATGTATAAGGTGAAAAGTAGGGGCCCAAGAACTGAGCCCTGTGGTAGTCCATATGGTACGAGATCTTTTCACTCACAGCAACAAACTGGAATTGGTCAGATAAATATGATTTAAACCATGCCAGTGCAGTTCCACTTATGCCATCGCAATTTTCAAGCCTATTTAGTATAATGCTGTGGTCAATAGTGTCAAAAGCTGCATTAAGGTCAAGTAATACTAGAAGAGAGATGCAGCCATGATCAGCTGACAAAAGCAGGTCATTAGTAACTCTGATGAGAGCAGTCTCTGTACTATGCTATGGCCTAAATCCTGACTGGAAATTCTCATAGATATAATTTTTTCCAGGAAAGAGCATATCTGTAAAGACACCACCTTTTCCAATATTTTTGAGATAAAAGATAAATTTGAGATGGGTCTGTAGTTAACTAGTTCCCTGGGATCAACTTGTGGTTTTTTAATAAGGGGTCTGATAACTGCCAGTTTGTAAGGCTTTGGGAAATATGTCAACACCAATGATGTATTAGTAATACTATGTAGAGGGTCTATAATTACAGGCAGCATCTCTTTCAGCAACCTGGTAGGTATAGGATCAAGCATAGATGTTGTTGATTTAGATGCTATAATTATTTTTGACAGTTCATCCCTATCTATAGTAGAGAATGACTGGAGTTGCTCCTTGGGCAGGTTATGATGAACCATCTGATTTGTTTGTGTCGAAGACAGTTGCATGTTTATGATTTTGTCTCTTGCAGTGTCTATTTTGTTATTAAAGAAATTCATAAAATCATCGCTGGTATCATAATCATCATTATGGTATTGACAACTGTCAGAGGCAGATGACGCTTTATCTTTGTTTAATTTAGCCACTGTGTCAAATAGATATCTAGGGTTGTGTTTTTTTTCTTCTAAAAGATTTGAAAAGTAGGCAGATCTGGAGCATTTTAAGGCCTTTTTTATAATTTGAAACATTCTTCTTCCATGCTATCCGAAATACTTCCATTGCGTTCCATTTTCCGGGCTGTTCTTTTCAGAGCGTGGGTATGCTCGTTATACCACGGCGTTGGACTGTTGGAGGTAAATTTTTGATAAAAGAATCTTTAGTAGTAGAATTAATTGTTCTACTGTATTTATAGCAAATAGGTGACTTTGCTGCCATAGGTAAATACATTTTACAGGACACCAGATAATGATCAGATATTGATGTCATCAACATTAATACCATAAGACAGAATAAAATCTAAAGTATGATTACGGCGATGGGTTGGTCCTGATATGTGTTGTGAGACACCGATAGTATTCAAAATGTTTTTAAGAGTCAAACCCAATGCATCCTTTTCATTATCTACGTGGATGTTAAAATCACCAACAATTAGGACTTGATAGTTGGCTAGTACTACTTCTGATAAAAAGTCAGCAAATTCCTTGATAAAGTCTGTGTGGTACCCTGGTGGCCTGTAGACAGTAGCCAGTACAAATGACAGAGTCTGCTTATTTACCCAAGATGAAGCTATATTAAGCACCATTACTTCAAAAGAGTTGTACCTAAAGTCAGGTCTTTGGGCAGCTGTAAATGTCTTCATATAAAGTGCAGCAACACCTCCCCCTTTACCTTTTGGATGAGGCTCATGCTTATAACAGTAATTTTGGGGGATTGACTCATTTAATGTAAAGTAATCATCCCATTTTAGCCATGTTTCGGTCAAGCAGAGCACATCTAGGTTTTGATCTGTGACCATATTATTAATAGAAAGTGATTTTGTAGAGAGAGCTCTAATATTCAGCAAGCCAAGGTTTATTAATTGTTTGTCTCTATTATGTACCTTTTTTATTTGTTTAACATTAATTCAATTGGCATATAATTGTTTACGGGGTTTTTTTTTGTATTTACCAGTCCGGGGGACAAACACAGTCTGTATATTATAGCATTTAGGTGATTCTATGTGTTGCAAATTGTGACATCTGTGGCATGTGATGGCTGGCAGACAGTTGATTAAGCCAGTCTGTCTGCTTCCTGACCTGGACCTCAGTTAGTCACATATTAGTAGTATTAGTAAGACTATATGCAAAATTTCTAGATAAACTCTAGAGGGATGGAGACCATCCCTTTTCAACAGGTCAGGTCTACCCAAAAGACGTTTCCAATTATCTATGTAGCCTATATTATTCTGTGGACACCACGTAGACATCCAGCCATTTAGTGATGACAGTCTGCTATGTATTTCGTCACCACGATAAGCAGGGAGGGGGCCAGAGAATATTACTGTGTCCGACATTGTACTAGCAAGTTCACACACCTCTTTAATATTATCTTTAGAAATCTCTGACTGACGGAGACAAACATTTGTGCCGACGGGTATAATAATCTTACTGAATTTACGTTTAGCTTTAGCCAGCAAATTTAAATTTGCTTTAATGTCGGGTGCTCTGGCTCCTGGTAAACATTTGACTATGGTGGCTGGTGCCTATATTTTCACGTTCCGTACAATAGAATCTCCAATAACTAGGGCACTTTCAACAGGTGTCTCAGTGGGTGCGTTACTGAGTGGGGAGACCCTGTTTGAAACCGTGATTGGAACGGAAGAGCAGTGTTTTGTCCTGCGACTATGCCGTCTCACAGTCCCAAAGTTTCCCTGTTGCGGGGGATCTGCAACCGGAACCAAACAATGTATTGACCTAGTCCAGGCCCGGTTCCAGAACCAAATCACTGAGGATGCTTCTGAAAATTGTGAGGGTGCTCACAAAAAATATGTATGGAACTGTATGAAAATGGTACCATCAAATAGGACTGATTAATATAAATCGTCTACACTAGTATCGTAATTGTAGTTTCAACAAATGCCATCTAACATCAAGAATACACTGTGAAGGTTATCACTGCATGCTCATCTAGGAGCGGTTTACATGTCGCGCCTAAAAACGCGTGGAAAACGTTAGGCGCGCCGCTTTTTCCTTCTTTCCAAAGCGCTAGCTTACGATCCCGTGGCGTCTGCCGTTACTAGGCAACCATGGCCTACGCTCTCCATGAAGACACGTTAGTTTCAGCAAAGGATAAATGGCTTTCTAGCACTGCCCTGCTACAAAATGTATTTAAAAAATGTCTATCCCTGTACAGCTATAGAGCCTAGAGCTAATTTGATAGCTAGCAAATTTTTGGTTCCTTACATCGTAGTTGCAAATTAACGAAAATCGCTTCTTTAATTCTTGAAAGGCCGCGTAGGCCTGAGGTGACCACTTCAGCCTACCAGAATTCTGTTTGGTTAAAGAAGTGAGCGAAAAGGCCACGGCACTAAGATTTCTAAAGAACCACCTGTAGAAATTGGTGAAACCTAGGAATCTTACGCTCGTCCATGGCAACACCCTCCTTACTAATTATGTATCCTAGAAAAGACGTACTAGAACGATGGAATTCACACTGATATTCGAGAAGTCGCTTTAGTACAGATTTGACATGTTTGATATGGTCGTCCATGGAGTTTGAATAGATCAGGATATCGTCAATGTAAACGATTACCCATTTCTTGAGCATATCTCTGAAAACGTCATTCATGAAAAACTGAAATACCGAAGGACTGTTAGCTTAACCAAATGGTATAACAAGGTATTCATAATGACCTTTCACACCACCTTTTCCACTCATCCCCATCGCCAAATTGTAGGCGCTACAGAGATCGAGTTTTATATAAATTTTAGCTTGTCTGAGTTGCTCTAAAGCAGCTGGTACTAGAGGTAGTGGGTAGCTAAACTTTACTGTTACTTCGTTAAAGGCACAATAATCAATACATGGTATTAAACCTCCATCCTTCTTCTTAACAAAAAAGAATCCGGCTTAAGCTGGAGACTTTCTCGAGTTCCTCCTTTATATCGTTTTTTTCATAGCTTCTGACTCGGGTTGCGATAGAGGGAAAATGTGTCCCTTAGGGAAAACACAGGGAATCAATCCTACCAATGTCGGTAGGGTACAGAGATGGTTGTTGGTTTACAAACAATGAGCATTGCAGCAAAAAACCTTTACATTTTGCAGGTGATCCATCAAACTTCTCTGGAAATGCTAATCATGGGCTTACCGGACCCGGAACATGGGGTGTTGCGGTGAGGGTAGTTGAAACGGTGGGCGAGGCTGGATCCTGTGGTATGAGACGTGTCCCTTGAATCGCCTTTACCAACTCCTCAGTTAAATTGGTGAGTCGAGTGAGCTGGATGCTGGTGCATGGCGAGTTGTAATGCTTGAACTGTTAATTTCAACAACAGCTGCAAGAGTGCAGCTGGATTGTGTGGAGGCAAAGTCTTCTGAAGAGTCTGGCAGACTGGGATCCATCTTCAGCACAGTTGCAGGGCAGGCGGCAAAGAATCAACAATCAATAAACAATCCAGGTCATACACAATAAACAATCAAAATGAAAAGTGAGAAAACTCTCAGAAATGCAGCACAAGGCAAACAAGACTTCGCAATGAGTAGTAGACCAGTAGTCTGGTTTAAATAGCAGAGAGGTAATGGCGGCCAGGTCCGGATTAAGCTAATATTCTGGCGAGGGTTCCCTCTGGTGGTGCAGTGGGGAAGAGGCTGGAGCCTCCACCTTGAAACACACATTTTTCATGGCAAATTGCGCTGTAACCATCATTCATGCTGTAACCGTCATTTTATCTGGTGTGCCTTCCCATCAGGCTTTACAAGAGTTTGACTGTGTATATCAGAATGGTTCTTCTTGTATAATAAACAAAATAGTACTTTTCCACTGAGGATTTGTCATCCATCTGTATCCACATAGTATCAGTAAAAATTACCCATCTAATACTACTTTTGTATTCATGTGAATAAAAAAATATGAAATTGATTTTTTAACACATTTTTGTCTTGAGTAATCTAGACTTTTTTGTAATATTTTTTTATTCTAATAACAAACCCTCTGCCTTCTAGTACTGTTAAGCAATGTATAAATTGACGGCTAAATTAGTAAAACCCGAAATGTATGTCTTGCAATGGATGGAAGTCAGTAGGGGATCGATTTTTGTTAATGTGTTGTCTTATTTAGACTGAAATTGTATGCATTCCTTTTCGTCAAATTTGTGGACTTTGGTTCCACCACTGTTGAAAAAAATTTCACCTCCCTCCGATTGGTTGTAGATTTTTCTGTAAAGAACAGTTAACATTTTGAATTACCAATCTGTTTCCTTAATGTCAGCATGTTTTACTAATTCAATTCTTAGTTTTCGTATTCCTCCAAGTTGGTGAAGTCGCCGTCAGTAGCCGCTTCCCTGAACATGTGCCAGTCAGTGTGTTCAAAGCAGTCCTGAAGAGCAGAGATGGCTCCTGCTGGCCAGGTTTTCACCTGCTTCAGAACCGGTTTCGAGCGTCTGACTAGCGGTCTGTATGCTGGGATTAGCATAACAGATATGTGGTCTGAGTAGCCTGAGTCTGAGTTTAGTGAAAGTACTTGTCATTATTAAAATTTGTAACTTTTTACATACTGTTGTCTGTTTTGTCTTGTCTATGTCAGGTAGTCAGTCAAACCCACAAAAATTCAGAGAATTTATTTTAGCCGAGTTTCCAAAACTTAGACAAGGGGTGGGTGTGAACTGCTAAACATTTCTGAAACAACTCAAAGTCGCCAACCGGTCCTCATCCCCTGTCCCAATGAGGATTACCATGTGATATATCTAAAAGACCCAAAAACAAAGATCGGTTATTCTATACTTTTTATTCAACCACTACAGAGAAACTAAAGAACCTGAATCTACCTGTAAGTTCCTAATTTAAAAGCTACCCACCTTAAATAATTATTTGGAATGACAATCACAGCTGTATTTATTGGGTTAAATCCTAAAATCAACTCCTCTGTAGATATATCAACCAGAATACAGTAATGAGCTGGCTGAATGAGCTAGTTTGACCACCTCAGAAATGTGTCACAATGTGTTTTCTTTTTTACATGTTAAGGCTCATAGTGATAAGTGTATAAGGTATTGCTTTACACTGGTAAAACATTGCATGTGTGTCATACATTAGACATGTGGCAATGTGAGTCAATGTGAGTACACCAACAGGTGTACAGCATCTTAATAATATTTGGATGTAGGATCAGTTATGTAGTGCATAATGTATAAACTATATGAGCAGCACAAACACTACAAAAAAAATCAATTTTAATGCAGGCCCATATGTTGCTTTTGCTTCCAAAAATATCACTCTACAAAATAAAGCTAAATGCAGTCACCTCTATTTATCCAAGACCATTGCAGAGCACTGCTTAGGTACAAATGGAAGCAGCCACAGAAAGTGCCAGCTCCCCCCAAAGTGACGATAGATGTGGGGGCATGTTGACAACACACAGGAGAGTCAGACAGAACGAGCCAGTAGCACAGACACCACAGCACCACATCAGGGAAATATACCAGCCCCAGGGACGTCTCAGGGACATTTGCCCTGACATTTGCCCGGTTTGTTACGTTAAATTAACATTAGTTGATGTAGTACATGATTTTAGTCATTTGTTGTTCTCTGTTTTAGACTGTTTTAGACTTAGATTGACTCAAAGAAGACATTTTAAATAAGTGAGCAACTGGAAAACCACAAAGTCTAGTCATAGATCTTGCAGACAGTGCTGAGGACAGAGAATTGGTACTCCTTTCTTTTTACAAGATGGTTTATGTTGAGTGGGCTGTGGAAGGTAGGTGTGAGTACAGTCATAAAACTGACAAACATTCTACAAGAGTTGCACAGAAGCTTGTGTGGAAGCTTGCAGGTAGAGAACAATTGCTGGAAATGTTACAGAGAGGTAGAGATGTTTTAATATTTAGTTGACATTGCAGGTTATTCCATAAAATTGCTACTCTAACATCAAACTGTGTTTTCATGTTTTGTTTACTGTGTATGCTGTGTGATTGTGTTTTCTGAGAGATTCAGCAATTGGTGATGGTGTGAAGTTTTTTCCTCTCCATTTAGTTTACTTTTTTATGCACCCCTTTACATTCATTGTTTATCTGACAGTGCATGCTTATCAGCCATCAAGACAGGTTATATGTTTGGTCTGTGGCAGTTCCAAGCTAAAACAAGTCTTTAGTAGTCCTAGACCTGTACATTTACCCTGCCTGATTCTTATTACACACAAGAGAAAATAACTTTAGTGTTATTCTTGTTCTCCCACTCTTACGTCTATGGCAACCCATAGAACAGTACATAGGAAAATTATGAAATTTGACACACAAGAAAACACTCTGATATTGCAATGATGGGTCAGAAGTGTTTGGATCCATTTGCAGCTTTTATGTGGATAAACAACAGGCATATTCGTCCCACATGAGGTACCTACTCCAATCAGCCTGATGGCAGTAGGAGCATAGAAACCGAATGATCTTCTGATTCAAACGTTAGGTCTGCCTGTTTGACTAAGGGTGATAAGGGTTCAGCAGTCTCGAAGGAGGTAGGGAGCTTGGGTATGTCCCCATACCAGGAATGGATCACCCCCTAATCACTCTCACCTGTTACTCATTACCTAAACCATCCCATCTTATTCACACAATGTGAAGTCTTAATTTGCCCTGGCTATCATTACTGAGCTTGTTGCTGACCCTGCCTGATGTTTATCTGAATAAAAGCTGCAGATGGATCTGACCGCTTCTGACCCATCATTACAGAAGACTTCGCCACACCAGGATCAAGCAGCTATTCTACAGCTCTCCAACGAGTGGCAGTAATACCTGGGTGACCTGAACTCGGGGACTTGTGGACAAGACAAGACCGGCAGGACATTCTGAGGGAGGTAAATTTAGGTTGTTGTGGTGGGTGTTTTCAGTAAGGATGTCCCACTGTACGGGAGTTACTAGGAGGGTTTCGGGGATCGCATTTTTGTAAGTGTCTGAGTGGGGTTTCTCCTTGGTTTGCTGTGAGAGGGTATCGGCTTTGATAGTTTCAGTTCCGGGTCGATTGGTGACTGTGAAATTGAATCTGGTAAAAAATAGTGCCCTGACATGGGTTTAATTGCTTGGCAGAATAAAGGTATTCAAGGTTTTTGTGGTCAGTCAAAACAGTGAACAGGAATGAAGCTCCCTCTAACCAGTGATGCCACTCTTTCAGAGCGAGCTTCATGGCCAGAAGTTCTCTATTACCCACATCATAATTTCGCTCGGCTGGTGAGAGTTTATGGGAGAAAAAGGCGCACAGGTACATTTTGAAAGAAGAGCCCTGACGTTGAGAAAGTATGGCCCCTACCCCAGTGTTTGAAGCGTCAATTTCAACTACAAACGGAGAGCAAGAATCGGGATGCTTGAGAATAGGTGCCAAGCTTGAGAACAGGAGGCGTGCTGAGCTTCAGGGGACCAGGGTAATTTGGTTGACTGACGCTTGGTTAGGGCTGTTAAAGGGACTTCCACAGAACTGAAGCCTCTAATGAACCGGCGATAGAAGTTAGCAAATCCTAAGAAGTGTTGTAGCTTCTTTAGTGTTCGGGGTACTAGCCATTCAGACACAGCCTGTACCTTCCCTTCATCCATTGCTACCCCCTCTTGGCTGATGATATAACCCAGAAAGGAAGTACTGGTGCAATGTAACTCGCACCTCTCCTCTTTGGCATACAACTGGTATTGAATAAGACATTGGAGTACAGATCTTGCTAGACATGTTCTTCCATCGAGTTCGTATAGATGAGGATATCATCAATATAAATGATCACACATCTGTCCAGCATATCCCGGAAGACATTATTCATAAATGATTGTAACACGGAGGGACTGCTGGCTAATCCAAAGGGCATAACCAGGTACGCATAGTGGCCATTGGTGGTTGAAAAGAGTTATGCCTTTCGAATTCAAAATAGGTTATAAGTATTCCATAGATTCAGTTTGGTATAGTATTTTGCCTGGTGGAGCTGCTCTAGAGCGACAGGGACCAAGGAAAGGGGGTAGTGAAACTTGATGATCACTTCGTTGAGACCACGATAGTCTATGCAAGGCCTTAACCCACCATCCTTTTTCTTTACGAAGAAAAACCCTGCTAAGACTGCAGATTTCGACGGGCAGATGAACACTTCTATATAAGTATATAAGTAAATTCTTCTATATATTTCCTCATGGCTTCGGACTCGGGTTGCGGAGAAAAAGCCTCCCCTTTGGAGGGTTTGCACCAGGGATCAGATTGATAGCATAGGCCACTGCGCAATGGGGGAGAAGTTGCGATGCCGTCCTCTTGCTGAAGGCCTCCACTAGTTCTGCGTATTCGGGTGGTATGGTGGTTTCAGGTGTGTTGCTCATCTTCTGGTCTGAGTGATAACTGGGTCAACAAATGACTCGGGCTAGACAATGGTTGTAGCAGGTAGCATCCCACTGGGTTATTTCTCCCTCTTTACATGAGATGACTGGATTATGTTTACGAAGCCAGGGGACAAAAATCACAGCATGGTGAGGTGAGGGAATGACGTAGAAATGGATCATCTCAGAGTGTAATAATCCAACCTGTAGCTTGATGCTTTCAGTCATCCTCAGGATCTTTTCCTCACAGAGAGTGCGCCCATCTAGTGCCTCCACTGCCAAGGAGGAATTGCAGGGGTTTTGTATGATCTTATGCTGGTGGGCAAACTCATGAGAGATGACGTTACCAGCAGCCCCAAAGTCAATGAGTGCAGAAGTGGTTACGGTTTTGTCTGCCAGGGTTATTTCTATGGATATGATTATACTGGTGGTGTAAGAGGCAGAAATGGTGGTCACACTCACCAGAACAAGACTGTGAACCGGTCTCAATGGGCAGGAGGCTTTTACATGGCCGGCTTGACAGCAGTGTAAAATCGGAGTTGTACAAGTCATTCTCGTTCTTTGGGTAAAAGGTGAGTAAAGCCCAGCTGCATGGGTTCTGAGGAGGCAGGATTCCTGGGCATTTGGCGGGACATGGGATGAGCTGAGCGTTGAGATCGAATTAAATTGTCCATCTGTATAGCTAGATCAATAAACTCACTTAGGTTTCTCCCCTCATCACGACAGGCCAGTTCGGATTGAAATTCATGGCTTAGATCCCTTCTGAACAATAGCTTGAGCGTATCCTCAACCCACTCAGTCTGGGTGGTGAGATTACAGAAACTGAGGGCAACTGTGGTTTGTTTTCCCTTAACCAGAGTGAGGAGTTGTTCGCCGGGACTCCTCCCTCCTGCCGGGTGTTCAAAGACCTTTCTGAATTTGTGGGATGCGCCAAAGGTGGGAAAGACAGGGCTCTCGGTTCTCCAGATGACAGTGGCCCATTCTAGTGCCTTTTCAGTGAGTAGCGAACACACAAAAGCTAGGCGACTGGACTCTGTGGGATAAAGAGAGGATTGTTGATTAACAAATAGGGTATTTTGGAGCAGGAAACCTTTGCATTTAGATGGGTTTCCATTGAACTTATCTGGAAAGGCAAGGTGTGGGTTTACTGAGGCCACAGGAGTAGGCAATGTGGCTGGGTGAGGCTGTGGGTGTTTCAGGTGGCATGAGACATAATCCCTGTAGTGCCTTGGCTAAATCCTCAGTGAGGGAGGTCAGCCTGTTCAATTGATGTTGATGCATCGAGATCTGAGATGCCTGGACCAAGTTCGTTGGAGAGCTGTAGAATAGCTGCTGGATCCTGGTGTGGCGAAGTCTTCAATAATGATGGGTCAGAAGCGATCAGATCCATTTTCAGCTTTTATTCAGATAAACATCAGGCAGGGTCGGCAACAAGCAAAAAATAAAAATGTAGGCAAGGCAAAAATGATTAACAGGCAGAGGTCGAGGCAGGCAGCAAACAATCACAATATCAAGAAACAGTCCAATAATTGGGGCAGGCAGCAAACAGACAGAAAACGATAAACAATCCAGAATCAAAACACAAGGTAATCAGACTGCAAGGGAAATGCTCAGTAATGATAGCCAGGGCAAATCAAATAGCGAGGAGCTTGACCTACCACGACGGAGCCAAAACCCACGGATAAAGCACAAATGGAACACGGCAGAGGCACAGGACAAAACATGAAAGAAACACAGAAGAAAAGCACAGATAACAGACCAGCACGGGACAGCAGACACAAGGGCATTAAATACTACAGAGAACAATGACAAACAGGTGCGCGACATCAAACAATCAAGGAAACAAGGGGGCGGGGTCATGACACGGGACCGGAGAGCACACGGCAGATGTAAACAAAGCCGAAGCCATGTGCCTCCACATAGAACGAACACCCAGAGCACGGGTCTAGACTCCGACTCTCAAAACCGAAACCAATCTAGCCCCATGCTCTGGCATCCACGCTGTATCCTGGCAAAACGCGATCTCCAGACTTCACAAGAAGCCTGACAATTTGAGTGATTATTAAAAGCAACACCTAGCTTAAATCTTGAATTCCAACAGGCACATTATGATGCGATTCGCCCAAATATATCAAAATGATGGCAGATCTTCACTTTCAAAAGCAAATTGTTTGCAGACATGGAAACTGCTGAGCTCTGTGAGGGAGTTGCTCTTTCAGTATCACTCACATTAGGAGTGGCTCTCGATCAATGAGGCTAGCACATGTCTGACAAGATGGGAGGAGACTCGACGTGAGACACACCAAACCGAACGTGTGGGGCAAAAATGAGTTAAACGTCTGGTAAGAAAATCACCCCACCCAGACGTAAAAAACTGAACATCATGTGTGGCCATTAGACTGAGTTATATCTGTACTAAAGTGTGCTAGTCATTTCCCATGTAGTGACACACACCCCTCACCCCACAAAAATGTCTGACATGAGAAGAGTAAATTTAAAAAAATTGTCTCTTGTTTTTTATGTTGTTTATTCATGTTTTGGGGTATGCTAGTGTGTTGATGTGTATGATGCTGTATTTTAAGACTACTGTAAAATAAAAACACTGGATGTTCTGCCATTGTCAATTGTGTATTCTATTTTTTTTTAATTACCAAATGAGGTCTCCTGCAGTAGAGGCAGAGTCACTTAGCCACACGGTGCTGTCTTTGTTGAGGAATAAGCTTGATTCACCCAAGCTGCATGGGCTCAGGGTCGCTGGCAGGAGCCTCCACGGCAGGAGACTCCACAGCAGGAGACAGAGGGTTGACCGCGGCGCCGTCTGACACCCAGAGTACGCGAATGGCAATCTTGTCCTGGATGTCTGCCTCCAACCCATCCAGGAACCGGGAACTAATGGCCTGGTCATTCCATCCACAGGAGGCCACGAGTGTCTCAAACTCAATAGCAAAGTCGGTGACGTAGCAACCCTACTGTGACAGTCTTGCAAGCCGGGATGCTGCCTTGTCACCCCAGACTGATCGGTCGAACAGCTCGGTCATCTCCTGCCTAAAGTCCTCGTAGTTGTCGTCACCTGATGATCATGCTTGCCTGACTGCTTTCCCCTAATTGCGGGCCCTCCCAGTAAGGAGCGTGATGACATAGGCAATCTTGGCACGATCATCTGAGAATTGACGAGGCACGAGTTTGGATCTCCGTCGTATGTGGGAGGGCTGCTGACACGAAGCACTGGTCCAAACCCGGCCGGAGCACGAGTGGGAGAACAGACTCACCGGACTGCCGCAACGTGAACAGAGACTTCAGAAATCCTCTCCATCTCCACCGAGTTGGCTCTGAGCTGCGTGACATGTTGGCCCAGTAACGCTCCCTGCTGCGTCTAGGCAAGGCAAGGATCCCTGATGGTCAGATTGTAGTGTCAGGGTTCTGTCAGAAGAAACACAGAAGATCCAAATGCAAGCAAACAGATCTCTTTAATAGAAATTGATCAAAGACGTTGTCACACAGGGATAACACAGTTCAGGTTCTGATGGACCACTCTGGCACCATGAAGATAGCCCAGACGCAGACAGGGGAAGATGATGGCGGGACCTCGGGAGGGTGACGGACAGGGCAGGAGAAGTGGCTGGCGGACTGGATGGGTGAGGCGATGGGAACTGGTGAAGGTAAGTCCGGCAGTGGCAGGGATGGTGACGACTGAGTCCGGGACGGAAGGGGAATTCCACCGGGCAGGCAGGACGATGGGGAAGCAGACACTGGAACACAACAAACACAGCACGAGACATGGCCTGAAGCAAGAGAAGGACAAGACTAGCACAAAACAGAGACTGTGAAGACGCTAAGACTGGACTTAATTTCTTGACTAACCATTAACTGCAACTTGACTTGACTCGACTGGACTAGACTAAACTAGAAAATCGCCCTATAGGCATGGTCAAGAAACTGGACTACATCCAAGACAATCTGAGGACGAGGGGAAGACACGAGGGAAATATAAAGGGGAGAAAACAAAATATCTCTGTAAAGCCTTTCTGATAAATAGGTCATTGTAATTTTTAAAATATTTCTGTATTACACTTGGTGCATGTAATCATGTAATCATACTCGTGGTTCGAAAGGAACCTACACTCTATTAAATCATTCTGCTCTCCGGACCTGGAATTTCACATGCTTCTGTGTCGACCATTCTGGCTGCCGAGGGAGTTTACAGCRATCATAATCACAGCTGTCTACATTCCCCCTCAAGCCAACACAGACCAGGCACTCAAAGAACTGTATGGGAATATAAGTGAGCAGGAAATCGCGTACCCAGATGCGGCGTTTATTGTTACGAGGGACTTTAACAAAGCCAACCTAAGAACAATAGCTCCAAGATTTTTGGAGCTATTACAATCACATTACAATCAACACGCACAGTAATCGTGCACTGGACCACTGCTACTCTCCTTTCCGGGATGCCTACAAATCCCTCCCCCGCCCACCTTTCGGCAAATCGGACCATCTTTTCGTTCTGCTCCTACCGGTGAATATCCGCAAAGCAGCGGGTCCTGATGGCATCCCAGGACGTGTGCTCCGAGCATGCGCATTCCAACTAGCTGGGGTTTTACAGATATTTTCAACCTCTCCCTCTCTCTGTCTGTGGTTCCTTCGTGCTTTAAAAAATCCACCATTGTGCCCATACCTAAGAAAAATAAAACTACATGCTTAAACGACTGGAGGCCCGTTGCTCTGACACCCATCTT
>JAZGTI010003659.1:0-16444 GCA_036877585.1 Botia kubotai | reverse complement strand
CTCCTGCTGGCCAGGTTTTCACCTGCTTCAGAACCGGTTTCGAGCGTCTGACTAGCGGTCTGTATGCTGGGATTAGCATAACAGATATGTGGTCTAAGTAGCCGAGGTGGGGACGGGGCTCCGCTCGGTACGCACCTGGGATGTTTGTGTAAACAAGATCCAGCACGTTTTTCCCTCTCGTTGCAATCTCCAGCAACAATAAACAGTCCGTCTGGGTTTAAGTTCTGCAGCTCACAAAAAGCCCCATACAGTTCACAGAGCGCGTCTTTTACATTCGCGCTGGGCGGAATGTATACCACGATAATGAGAACAGTTGTAAATTCTTGTGGTAAATAAAAAGATCTGCATCTAACAGTCACAAACTCCACCAGCGGTGAGCAGTAAGTAGAAACTAGCACTGAGTTCTTGCACCATTCTGTGTTGATGTAAACACACAATCCACTGCCGCGGGCCTTACCGCACAGAGCTGCGTTTCTGTCGGCACGGAATAAAGCCAGCCCGTCTAGCTCAATGGCGGCGTCCGGAACTCTGACGCTGAGCCACGTCTCTGTGAAAACAAAGATGCAGCAGTCTCTGAACTCACGCCGCGTTGTTTGCTGGAGTCGGATGTAATCCAGTTTATTGTCCAGGGAGCAGACATTGGAGAGCAGGATTGATGGGAGAGCCGGCCGGCTAGCATTTGTTTTTAGCCTAGCACAGACCCCCGCCCTCTTGCTGCGCTTCTGCTTTCTCGCGCACCGCTTGCGAGGTCCTCTTCCCCGGTCATCGCCATCAAGCGACATCGAGGGCTGGAGGCCTGGTCCCCACAGCAAGCCGAGATCGCATAGCTTCTCCAGCAGATCATTATGCAGAGTGGCTGTAGCGTATTTTCTGCATTTCATAAGTATATGGTGGTTGTATACACGAACACCGGTAGCATCAATGTCCATGCGCCGTTGAATGTTTACTAAAACAAACAAAAAGCACCATTTTGTATCCGGAGAGGCCGCTGCGCACTACTGTCGCGCCGCCATCTTGGATCCAAGATCCTTGGATCAACAACAATGTCCAAATCAAAAACCAGGGGGCAGGCAGCAAAGGTTAAAAAACGATAAACAGTCCAAATGGCAATGGGAAAGCAATCCGGAGAAAGGCTCTGAAATGCAACACATGGCAAACAAGACATTACACTGACTGAAGCGTGATCCTGGGCTTTATAGGTAGATTAATTATCCTGAGCAGAAAGCTAATGCCCACTTATCAATAAATCAGGAATGTGATGGAAGCTTATTGAAGCTACATTTGAGAAATTATCTTATTTACAAACATGTCAATAAACCACACTACTGCACTCTTAAACACATTTTGCCATGTTTTCAATTAGGGTAATTGGTTTAAGAGGTTCAAGAGCAATTTCTGGCAGAGAAAGGGTGTCCAGATATTCTTTATTAAGAGATGTGATGAGAAAGTGGTGGCCATTGAACAGTGCATTATTTAAAAAAAGTGTAGTAACCATGCTTTTTTGATGATTCCTATTTATATAACTACAAGTTTTACTACAAATACCATGGTATGCATGGTTGCTGTAGAAAAAACATGGTTAATTTGTGGTTACAATGGTTTATTTAAAGAAACCATTTTTTTTTGGTGTAAACTATAGTAAAACTATGATTAAGGGTCTGACGCAGGTACAGTCACAGACATCTTCAAGTGCCAGAGAAGAACTGACCCTCCTAAGTCTGAATACTCCCAGGGTTTTTCTTTATTTAAACAACACTGGAGATTTGGTTCCTAGCTGCTGTTCCCCTGATTGAAGAATATGTTTATCATTTTGTTTCATGTTAAGACTCGTTGTTCATACTATGGATTATGTTCTTGTTTGGATTCAATAAACTCACTTTAAGTCTACATTTCGATCCAGTTTCCGTTTCATATTTTTTAACCAAATGTTACATTTGAAGGATTTCATAAGTTATTCTTTTTGGTTTCTGTAATGTGTTTGCATGGTATTATTGCAAATGTATTTTGTATATTATTCTGTCATTCATCATCATGTTATTCATTAACCTATTACAATCTTAGTATTGTTAATTAGTATAACTAGCATATGTCTTGTGTGGAAAACAAAAAAAATTAAGTAATACCATCAATTATGTTTTCTTTGTTACAATTTTCTACAATTTGTAAAGCTAATTTGCAACAATGCAACATTGTGAAAAGTGCTTTATAAATAAATCTGAATTGAATTTGAATAGAAGTTCAATTCAATTCAATAAAATTTCATTTATATAGCGCTTTTTATAAAAGTTACATTGCTTTAAATAGCTTTACATAGAGAAACGAATAATAATAAAAACACAGAACAAATGCCGCAAATAATATGTGTGAGATGTATAAGACTAATTAGGTATACTAGGTTTATAGCATGTTTATGAATAAAGGGTTGAATGAATGATAAAACCACAAAATTATTGAGCAAGATATGCGTTCTGTAGTGGAAAAAGGGACAAAATTGAGCGGAGTAAAAGTTTAACAAAAAATATTTTATTAAAGAATTACTGCACAGCACAACTGTAACACTGTCACATCAGTTGCATATAGAAAAATGTGCGACCCTCGCTATCTTACACTGTCTTTTATTCTCCTGAGACGTGCTCTCGGGGCCCCAATAGCCTTGGTTTACTTAGAGACAGTTAGAAACTGTTGCTTTGTGTGTGCGCCAGGAAAAACCTTGAAACCTCTAAACTAAAATAGGACTTTAGAATAAGTTATAAAGTTGATAAAGTGAATATATTGTCTGACACGCACACTCCCATGCAAAGGTGCAGGATGTCTGTCTCTATCTAATCTGACCTTGTTAGGAGTACTTTATACCCTAGAGTGTTGGGAGAAGTACGTATCAGGCTTTGGTGGATTCAGGCTGTAACCAAACCTCCATCCATCAATGCCTGATGCAATCAGGGGCATTGGATATGAGCCGCACAGTTAAGGTGAGGTGTGTGCATGGGGACATTCACCAATATCCGATTGCTATGGTCACAATTCAATTAGGGGGACAAAAGCATAAAGTCGAGGTGCCGGTTAACCCCCACCTCAGCCACCTGCTGATTTTGGGAATGAATTGACCCTTATTTTCTACACTATTAGAGAATGTGTACGGGTGGCTTCTGCGGAAACTCGGCCGACCGGAGCGTGAGACTGGCAGGGGTTGGGGACGCCCTCTTCCGTATTATCTCCCGGGTGGGGATCCCGAAAGAGATCCTCACTGATCAGGGCACAACAGTTATGTGATGCACTTTACGTGAACTTTACGAATTATTGGGTATTAAATCAATTCGTACCGGTGTCTACCACCCCCAAACCGATGGCCTGGTCAAACGATGTAACCAAACCATCAAAAACATGATTCGGAAGTTTGTACACAACAATGCGAAAAATTGGGATCGCTGGTTGGAACCCCTGATGTTTTCATTATGCAAAGTTTCCCAAGCCTCCACTGGATTTTCTCCATTCGAGCTTCTCTATGGATGCCGTCCCCGAGGGGTGCTTGACGTCCTTAGAGAGGCTTGTGAGGACGAACCTTCTACCGCGAAAAATGAAATTCAATACGTCCTGGACCTAAGAGCAAAACTCCATACACTGAGGTGGCTCAAGTTGGAGAATTTGCTGCAGGCCCAGGAACGGCAAGCCCGCAATTACAACAGGGGAACCCAACTCCTCGAATGTACTCCGGGAGAGAAGGTGCTCCTATTACTGCCCACTTCTAGCTCCAAATTACTCGCCAAGTGGCAAGGACGCTTTGTGGTCACATGACGAGTAGGAGACATAGACTATGAGGTGAAGTTCCCAGACAGAGTGGGCACACGGCAAATTTACCACCTCAACCTCCTAAAACCTGGAGGGAGGAAGGCTCTGTACAGTTGGAGACAACAGTAGAGGAGAGGGAGAAGCTCGGGCCTGAGGTAGAGTTAAAGCCCAAGGCGGTAGGCCCGGTCCCATGTGGAGCCCACCTCTCATCGTCCCAGCTGGCAGATGTGGAAAAATTACAACACAAATTTGTTTTCTTTCACCGGAATGCCCGGTGCTGTACATCAGTTGGAAGCTCTCAATGAGAGAGACTAAGTACAGCACCATCGAAAAGAAGTGTTTAGCCATCAAGTGAGCGGTCCTCACTCCTAGGTACTACCTGCTGGGCCGGGCTTTTACCCTCTGTTCGGACTATGTCCCGCTCCAATGGCCAGTGTGGAGCCAGTACATCTGTTCTTGTGGGAAGTGTTCCCGGTTCCGGTTTACCTAATTAATGCAGCATAATAATCCCTTAAGGGATTTGAGTAATAAATCCATATGACTATGTGTACGCAAGATTAAAGAGCTGGGTCTTTAGTCTAGTTTTAAAATAACAGAGTGTATCTGCCTATTCTAAAGTTTGTAGGTTATCAGCAAGATTTTAACATTTATGCGATGTTTGATAGGCAGCCAGTGGAGAGATGACAAAACTGTGCTTATATGGTTATACTTGTTCGTTCTCGTGAGAACTCTGGCTGCTGAATTCTGAACCATTTGGAGGTTTTGGATAAATCTTGCAGGGCATCCACCAAGTAGGGCATTGCAATAATAAAGTCTTGATGTCATGAATGCATGAATCAATTTTTTAGTGTCTGGCGTCGAGAGCATGTGTCATAGTTTTGATATATTTTTTAAGCTGAAAAAAAACTCTGTTTTAAAAATATTGGAAATAACAAATTGTTATCAAAAATGACATCCAAAATAGAGCATCTGTCAGGTTTGCAGACAAGAAGAACCCAAAAGCGGACAGCGATTACACAAACAAAACTTTACTTAAACAGCGATTGAAACTGACGGCCAACACGGGCTTACTTGAATAATAACACAAACCCCCCACAAAGGGGCGAAAACGTGAAACTCAGAAACACAGGCTAAACACAAACGACGTTAATAAATAAACATAAGTAGGTATTAAAGTAGTAAACAAATACGTAGTAAACATAAGTAGTAAACAAATACGTATTAAAGGGACTCTGGACGCCGGACAAGACTGGGGAACAGACTGGAACAGGGAACACTCCAGACACGGGACACAAAGCGAGAACACGAACTCAGACTGGACTAGACTGGACTAGACTATGGCACGAGCGAGACAACTAGCAAGCGAAGACAAGCTAGATAGACAATGCTCAGAAGATGAGTCAAAAAGACAAACAAACCAGCACAGGACAGCAGACACAAGGGCAATAAATACAAACGGGTAACATTAACTAAATAAGGAAACGAGAAAACAAGGAGGCGGGGTGATGACGCAAGACCGGAGAGCACATGGCAGATGTAAACACAATGGAGCCATGTGCTCCCACACAAAACGCACACCCACACTAACTCCATGTCTCTTAATAATTGCTCCCAGAGGTAGCATGTACAGGGTGGAAAGTAGGGGCCCAAGCAATAAGCCCTGCGGTACTCCATATTGGACTTCTGATCGGTATGAGACCTTTTCATTCACAGCAACAAACTGGAATCGGTCAGATAAATATGATTTAAACCATGTCAGTGCAGTTCCACTTATGCCTATTTTCACATTTT
The DNA here is from genome assembly GCA_036877585.1 of Botia kubotai. Taxonomy (NCBI): domain Eukaryota; kingdom Metazoa; phylum Chordata; class Actinopteri; order Cypriniformes; family Botiidae; genus Botia; species Botia kubotai. The sequence continues at coordinate 10,867 of JAZGTI010003659.1, read as the reverse complement.
TCAAGCCTATTTAGTAGAATGCTGTGGTCAATAGTGTCAAAGCCTGCGCTAAAGTAAAAAAGTAACACTAGAAGAGGGGTGCAACCACGATCAGCTGACAAAAGCAGATCATTAGTCACTCTGATGAGAGCAGTCTCTGTACTATGATATGGCCTGAATCCTGACTGGAAATTTTTATAGATACCATTTATTTCTAGAAAAGAGCATATCTGTGAAGACACCACCTTTTCCAGTATTTTTGAGATAAAAGGTAAATTTGAGATTGATCTGTAGTTTACTAGTTCCCTGAGATTAAGTTGTGGTTTTTTAATAGGGGGTCTGATAACAGCAAGTTTGTAAGGTTTTGGGACATATCCCAACACCAATGACGTATTAATAATACCATGTAGAGGGTCTATAATTTCAGGCAGCATCTCTTTCAGCAACCTGGCATACATGTTGTTGATTTAGATGATGTGATTATTTTTGACAGTTTATCCCTATCTATAGTAGAGAATGACTGGAGTTGCTCCTTGGGCAGGTTATGATGCGCCATCTGATTTGTTTGTGTTGAAGACAGTTGCATGTTTATGATTTTTTCTCTTGTAGTCTCTATTATGTTATTATAGAATTGCTTCATGATATTGACAACTGTCAGAGACAGATAATGCTTCTCAACCAATTAATCTTTGGTTAATTTAGCCACTGTGTCAAATAGATATCTAGGCTTGTGTTTATTTTCTTCTAAAATATTTGAGAAGTAGGCAGATCTGTAGCTTTTTAAGGCCTTTCTATAATTTGAAACATTCTCCTTCCATGCTATCCAAAATACCTCCAGTTTTGTTTACTTCCAGTTGCGTTTAGAGCGTGGCTATGCTCCACCACGGCGTTGGACTGCTGTCCCTTATCTTTTTTAACCGTAGAGGAGCGACTATGTCTAAGGTGTTAGAAAATAGGGAGTTAACATTTTCTGTTGCGCTGTCAAGGTTTTCTGAGTCATCGATTATGTTAGGGAATGAAGACAGTGCAGGTAGGTTTTTGATAAAAGAATCTTTAGTGGTAGAATTAATTGTTCTACTGTATTTATAGCAAGAAGGTGACTTTGCAGCCATAGGTAAATGTATTTTACAGAAGTGAGAAAATTATTGCATTTTATTCCCATATATTGTCTATATAGAGGTCAGTTTTTTTTGTGAGTGTCATGTCATTCTCTTTGTGTGACATTAAAGGGAACCTTTTAAAAGTTTACTTTTTATTGCAAACACAGCTTTGCATGAACAAGTAACTTTGGTTATGCAAAATAGTCCCTTATGTTCTCAGTCACTTCTAGAGAGGCATTCAAAACTGACCCCTCTGGGCCTGTAATCGTTCAAACCCAACAGAACTTCCATTAGTTAAGATCCCATTCCATGATTTTAATTAAAGATAAGTTTCTCTTTGTCTAAGTCTAAGCTTAGGTTACTAATCTAAATTCAATACATTGATAGGTTGCTGGTAAGACGCTAATGTGCAAACAGGCGAAATATTGAAACCCACAACATTTAATTTGGTTCTGATCAATTTAAATTGACTGCACTTAACATGCAAATGCGTCTCACGTCAAATTTGTCCTCCACTTATTTGGCTATGGTTCCTTTGCTGTACAACTTGCTATACCTGTGTTTTAGGATACACATGCTGACACTAAAATTTTAAAATGACCAGACATTAACAAAAAGCTGTTAAGACAACCTGTCAATAGTAGTAAATGCAGGGCCATTGCTTTAACAGGCCTGTGGCAACATTTTTGGGTGGGCTTCCTCTCCCCTGCACCCAGTGAGTTCATATATATATACAGAGGAACTGCACACCCACAATGAGAATGAAGAAAAACAATAAACAATAAACTAAAAATTTAAATATTTTATTTTACAGACCTCTGGCAGCGAAAACTCTTGCAGCACATTTATTAATCATGATGTGCACAAGAAAATGTCTAGAAGAAAGCTTTAAGAAAGAACCTTATTTTATTTAAAAAACCTTGTTTTGACGTTTTTTTGTTTTTACGAGTTTATTTAAAAACTTTAAAAACATTTTGAATTTGTTTTAATTTTGCTTTCACATTGCATGTTTTTGTTTGTGTCTTCATAGTTTGCAATTAGGTTTATTGGCACGAAGTCTAAAAAGACACCCAAACTATTGTTGAAGTAAAACAATAGAAAAAGCTGGCTAACAACATTAATATGAAATTCTAGTTTCAGAAACATACAGTATGGAAGATCGTCAATGATGTAAGCATTTGGCAGAGGGCAAAGAGAGGTTCCAGCAAAATCAATAAAAATGTTACATCCATGTAGACTACTTGATATTTTTCCAATTACACATTTCCACACTGCTGCTCTGTAAAGCAGTTTGTTAGTGATCTAACAGATTAACACTTACCAGGGCCTAATCAGGAGTGACTGGAACAATCAAAGTGTTTTACTATCAAAGGTAAGCGTTTTAAAATGGATTTTCTAAACAACATTTTTAAAGACACTTTGTACAGGCATCTTTGCACTGGCTGTGACTGTGAATAATTTCATAATGTGCTGACCCATTTTGACATCACTAAAAGAAAGCACTCTCTGTTTCCCACTGAGACGCTTCAAGGAAACTTCACATCTTTAATTTGCACATTAGCATCTAGTGTAAAACTGGGAGTGTGTATAACACCAACAACAAGTAATGGAAAGATAATGTAACCCATCACACTTCAAATGACAAATAATACACCACCCATGGAGAGCATATGGTCTCAGAATAACAGTTTAAATCCCTTTTAGCTTACCTAAATTGTGAATTGAATTGAATTTAAACAGATGTTAAGATCTGATTTAAACTATTTGTTGTAGTGTCATTTAAAGAAAATGTTTTTTGTAATGAAATTTGTACAGTAATAAGCATCAGGTTATCATTATGAGTGATACTATATCAAAATATATTACTGAAATTTTCACAAATGAGAGTCTCTCCAGTAATCTCTCTAGTCTCCTCTAGAGTTTAAAAAGGGATTTCAACAATATCTGAAATCTGTGGGGAATAAATATGACTTATAAATATGGTATCCACTACGTAATACAAAAGTATCAGTGGTCCCTGTGAAATCAATGAATAAACATAAACAATAACAAAAATGACAACTCAAAAAAAAAACCCACAAAACAAATCCAAACCTGCGCATTCCTGTTTAGCCATTCTCTGCTCCAGAGGGCTGAGGTGTCCCTGTGTTTATGGGAAAAAGGAGATGGAGGGATAAAATTGAAAGAATTAGCATGAGCTGCTTTAGTTTTGATTTTCTAGTTTTGATTGCCTCTGACTGAAAATATTTGAAAGCCACCAGGGGCCCCTCAGATGTTATGATATGGTCATTTCAGACTCCTGTGTGGTTTGCTACAGGTTTTGATTATAGAAATTGAATTGATATTTTGTAAACCTCATTTGCAGATAATGTGATCTGACAGGAACAAATGCACAGGTGAATTGTTTTCAAACCGACTCCAAATGAAACTTACTTTGGGGGTAAATGTGAATTTCTTTGTTTTGGCTCCTGTGCTGTGGCATTGTCCTCTCTTCTCTGTCTTTTAGACCCTGAATATGTATTCATTTTCCCTAACACTAAAATGTATCCATTTTCAGAGTAATTGAATTGATATTTGAATTAATGTTTGGGGGACAATAGAATCGTGCAGCAGGGTGGATGGCCTGAGTGATTGAACTGAAAACAGAGAGACAACATTTCGTTCCCCACGAGTCCGCTAGGTCACAGAGCCATCATAAGATAGACACACCTCACTGTTTTCTGATTACAACAACGGACCCAATTGTCTTTCCAATAATCTGTCCCTCTGATATAATGCAGGCTTTTTCCAATTCCACCAGCTCCTGCCAGACCTCAGATGTGTTACATATTAATTTCCTTCCCCGTAAAATTTGCTCAGCTTTAGTTCAAATTCAGTTAGCCAGATTGATGAAAGTGGCAAAAGGATACGACGTTTACTGATTCTCACTTTTCACCTTTGATTAGCTCCACTTGTGAATTATTCCTTGGCTGTCAGTCTGCTATTTAGCAGCTTGGTGGGCCGGCCTCTGAGCTGCAGCCTGGAAAAAATAAGGTGGCTCACAATCTGAAGGAGGAGCTGAAGACCGGCTTTATACTGCATCCTAAAAAATGACCATGTTTAAAATGTGAGACTTGTTTTCATTGACACAAAAGATGACGTGAAAGAAACAACCAATATTTATTCAAATGTAGGCAAATTTGCGAAATATTGCCTGGGTTAACTCTTATAAAACAAATGTCTTTGCTGCCATTAAATGACATAAGATGCTCTCTGGAATGTTTTTACATTTTTTTATATTAATAACAGAATTTGTAATTCAATAAATGTACTAAATAAAAACTTTATAATATTGCTAAGAAAAGCCCCAAATTAAATTTTAAGATAATTTGTTATATTAATGTTAATATTTTTAACAACATTTTTAAAATAATGAATCAGACAAAATTAAAAAAAACTAATTAAGCACTGTATACATAAGTAGTTTACAGTACAGAATCTTTAGAAAACAGTGTAATTTCAATACTATCCACTCAAAAGCACACAGGAAGTGTCATTTCCAGACCACAGGGTTTGTAAGGCCAATAAAACTTTTAAGCCTTTAGCATTCACTCTTTAGCCTCATTTGTTAGTGAGTAAACATCACCCTAATTGCCTATCTCATGTTAAATTATTTTTTATGTACCTTTAGAGGGCATGTAATTGCTATGGTAATAAACACTGACTTCTGTCTCCTGACATGATTTAAGTCCTCTCTTTAAAAATCATCTGCAATGGCAACCTGCCAACCTCCCTTGATGTTGGTGAGCAGTTTGTCATAAAATGCTAATTGCTTATTGACTGAGACCCTGTATGGAGATAAGAAGGCTGGGTACACAGCCGCATAAAACTGCAGATACCACACATCATTTGAAGATGTGATGAAGCCCTTGAAAGTCAAAGATTTAGCTTGTAGCTCATTTTAATTTTTATTATAGCTGCGAGTGAATGGAGAACCTACAACCTACATGAACAATTCATATTTTTCCGAGGTTAAAGGAATATTCTGGGTTCTAGCAAACGCATCTGTGGCAGGCTGTTGATTACCATATAAAACAACTTTCATTTCTCCATTTCTCCATTTGTTTAATCAGAATATTCTACAGCAAAATATCCTTCATAATAATAATAAGAGCAATGCTTAATTAATGGGAGGCTAACAAGTTTTATTACAATGTAATACATAAAAATATCAAAGTAAGCCAAGTAAGTATGTGAACTACTAATGGCTTTATCAGCCTTGGGTCTCTGACATTTAAGGGGAGAATATCTGACTAGGTCCTTTTATACTATCTGCACAAAGAGCTGTTAGGTGAAGGTCTTACTGATAAGCAGCATTCTCTGTAAATGTATTGATTTTATATTGTTTTCACAAACTTTTTATGTTGATATGCTAAGCAGAGGAGGTGATTAAGGCACTCTTATTGCACAAGAGTCACAAAACAAGTCTTTAATACAAAGCTTTAACCTTAACCTTCTTCAGTTTGGAAAAGGTTATAAAAATGCTAAAAACAGGTCAGTCAGCACATAACATGGCAGGAATAAAATAGGAAATAAAGTAATACTCTACAATAAGGTCTCAATCATTAACATTAGTTAATGTATTAGTTAACATGAACAAACAATTAGCAACATATTTTAACAGCATTTGTGAACATTTGTTAATGTTAGTTAATACAAAATACAATTGGTCATTGTTCGCTCATGTTAGTCGCACTAACAAATGTTACTATACAAACATTTGATTTGAAATGCACTAGTAAATGTTGAAATTAACATTAATTAAGATCAATAAATGCTGTAAGTATTGGTAAGTATACAAGTAACTAATGTAGTTAACTAATGTTAACCTTACCTAACCTTATTGTAAACTTTATACACTGTGGCAATACTAAAGCATTATGCCTCTTAAAAAAAATTCAATAGCTTTGTCAAATCTTCAGAAGGTTCAGGATTTTTTTTTCTTTATTTTACAGCAGTCATTATTCCTATGTAATTATACATTTAAGTATTGAGTTATATTAATTATCAACATGTACTTACTAGTACATAATATTATAGAAAGTACATGTGACATATACAAGAAAGACACTTGGAAATAAAGTCTTACCAAACATTGTCTTACATTTGTTAGGGAATTGTCTATACGATTGCTTAGCTCAATAAAAGTTCTTGATATTACATGATAGGTTCTTCAGGTGAGTACTGGTTTTTAACATCATCATTGATAATTTTTGACATTTTTGACATTTTTAAAATGCTTGCTAAATAATTTCCAGTCTTAGGTGTTCTTTTATTATCGGTGTGTATTTTATATATAAACTTCATAAGATTATAAATGTGTTCAGTAACTGACAGTGATGTTGTTGTATTATTTACACACTGAACTGTGATTAGTTTAATATTTTTCTTGCATATACTGAACCAAATATTTAAACTTTATCACATAATGTGTTGTCACTGTCATGGTGGAGGCTCCAGCCTCTTTCCCACCGGGCCACCAGAGGGAACCCTCGCTGGAATATTAGCTGAATCCGGACCGAACTACAATTCCAGTCAGGGAACCTACCTTGCAGCTGATTACTTCCTGTTTGTCACCTGGCCGCCATTACCTCTCTGCTATTTAAACCGGACTCAATCTACTACTCATTGCGAAGTCTTGTTTGCCTTGTGCTCCATTTCTGAGCGTTTTCTCACTGTTTATTCTGATTGTTTATTGTGTATGACCTGGATTGTTTATTGACTGTTAATTCTTTGCCGCCTGCCCTTGTTTGGATTGTTTATTGATATCGCTGTTTTCTGCCTGCCCAGACCTAGTTCTGCTCAACCGTTTATGATTGTTTGCTGCCTGTTGCTGCCTTAGACCCACGCCTGTTCTTTGACTACGATCTTGATTAACCTACGTTGTGTTTGTTTGCCGTTGTGATCTTGCCTGTTGACCCTGTGAATAAACTGTGCCGCAGATGCATCCCAGTCTGCCAGACTCTTCATTACAGTCACAAAATAGGGCGGATGGGCGGCGTCCCCCTTGTTTATTTCGCAATCGTGTTCTGGGGCACCCTCGGAAATTTACCAGTGCCCCCCTGCTTGTTACGGTTTAGTGTTGCGGAACTGAGACGAAGGAGCAGGTCGCAGGGATAAATAACAAAAAAGTATTTAATAATAGAAAAACAAACACACACTAACCGTATAAATGGTGAGGGCAACAACAAGTGCACAGTAGCAATGACGAACCAAGAAATCCAAAACACACAAGAACAAGATAACCAAGGCAAGTGTAAGAATACACGATACAAACAATCACCGACAAACTCTACATACAAACAAGGAACTTAAATAGTGAGAATAATCATAGTGAACCAGGTTATGATGATAACTAGGAAAACAGGAAGTGCATGAAAACAGAAACAACTAGAAACAAACAGAGAATCGTACACGTAACACTGCTGGTCCAGTGCCATGTTCCAGTGCATAAATCTGGCTGGTTCAAGTCACTATTTTGAGGAATTGTAATAGTGATACCTACCAAACATAGCAAACCCTTCTAAAAAATTACATTGTACATAGTACATTGTTGTTTAGAGCAACAGATCTAATAAGATGCATGTGAATATGAACAGTGCTGTAGACAGTAGATTTATAGTAAACTTTCTTCACACTCTGGCTAAAGATCAGAGGCAGTGAGATAACGTTAAAACCATACAGAGAAAAACAACCTTAACGGCTATGGGGTCATTATTTCTGCTTCATAACTGCTTCAGAATTATTTTGCTAAAAAGAGCCAGGCTTCACAGAAAATTAAAAACAATTTACAGTGCAGATCCAGTTTGAGAATTGTATTTTATGCATTAATTTAAATTCTGTGTCCAAAATCATTTACTGTTAAATACAGCAAATACCACATAGTAATAGGGAAACAGTGTATGACACAAAACATGGTCCAAAACATGAACACAAATTCTTCTAGCTACACAAGATAAATTTTTGGGCATAAATATTCATAACATTCATAACAAATATGTGTTGCATTCTCAGCACAAGGGCGGATAATATAGTCTCTTCATGGTCAATTATCTTTTTAAGATGAACTAATCTGCCATTAAAAGCAAAATGCACTAACCACACCAATACTGAGAAAAATGTCAAGTTTTTTGTGTGTTTTTTGAGTTTGCAGTTACTGTAGATAATTTTCACATCTGAGCATATTTGACCTAAACCATTCCACACATTTGTGTTACATTCTACAATAATAGAAAACATACTTAAACATAAAACATAACATACTTAAACATAAAACACTTAAAATCCCAATGATTTCAGCTGAAATTCATTTCCATAAAATGTTAATCAGACTAGACTGGATTTGTAAAATTCAAACGACATGTTTTTATTTCTTTGAGGTTGTTATGGTGGAGGTGTCAGGGTCCTGGCTTCTTGTCAAGTCTGGAGATCGCGTTTTGCCAGGATCCTGACACAGTCTGTGTTATATGTTAGAGCACGAGGTTTAGATTCCAACTCGCCTTGTCGAAGTTCGGTTCCGGTTAGAGTCGGAGTCTGAACTCGCGCTCTGGGTGTGCGTTCTGTGTGGAAGCACATGGCTCTGTTGTTTACATCTGCCATGTGCTCTCCGATCTTGCGTCATCGCCCCGAGTCCTTGTTTCCTTGCCTCGTTTCCTTGTTTAAGTTGATTTCGCGCACCTGTTTGTCGTTATTCCCCTTTGTATTTAATGCCCTCGTGTCTGCTATCCTGTGCTGGTCTGTTCTATCCATGTTCGTTCTCCCCGAGTTGCATGTAGTTATCCCGAGTTTCTTCCGTGTTTTGTTATAATCTCGTTCTTCGTTGTTTGTTCGTGTTTCTCATGTCTGGTCCACGTTTCCATGTCAGGTCTGTCATCGGTTGTGTTTGTCTCCGTTTATTGTATATATAAGGTTTAAATTTGTCTTTTTTTGGATTGTAGTTTTCTTGTTTGAGTTTAATTTGGTGTTTAATGTATTATTGTTTATTTATATTACAAATTGGTTTTCTGTTTGCCTTTGTTGCCTTTCGCCCCCTTGTGGAAGTTTTGAGTTTATTTATTTAAATAAAAGTTTCTTTGTGTTAATCGCTGTCTGCTGGGTTCTTCCTCCGCTTATTCATGACAGGAGGCTCCAGCGCTTTCCCCACCGCACCACCAGAGGGAACGGTCACAGAATATTAACGGAAGTACACAAACTACAACTCCTAGCATTGCACCTACCTTGGACCGGGTCATTTTCTGTTTGACACCTGATCGTCGTTAAACAGTGCTATTTGGCTTTCCTGTAGCTCAGTGGTTAAAGCATGGCGTTAACCAAGATTGCACATGCTCAGAAACAATGTATAGTATAATGCAATGTAAGTCGCTTTGGATAAAAGCGTCTGCCAAATGCATAAATGTAAATTTAAGTGGGACTCTTTTCCTTTAACCTTTGTGAAGTCTTATTTGCCCTGTGCTGCATTACTGAGCGTTTTCTACTGTTAATTCTGATTGCCTTTTGTGTATTGCCTGTATTGTTTACCGTTACTGATTCTTTGCCGCCTGCCCTTGACTTTGGATTGCTTATCGTTCTTGATTGTTTGCTGCCTGCCCTGAACCATGCTTGTTATTTGATTACGACTTTGTTTCATCTCTGTTGTTCTTGTTTGCCATTGTTAACATTGCCTGTACGACTCTGATAATAAACCTGGGCCACAGATGGATCCCACTCAGCCTCACTCGTCATTACAGAGGTTTTGAAATATGCGAAATAACACAATACATAACAATAAATTATTATGAGATATATTAATACATTATATAAATAAAAGCATATTAATAAAACTAATAAGGGATAATAAGTTTGTAGTTGGTTTATGAATAAACTGATTGTTTTCTCAGCTGATCAGACACTGAAAAAGCTCAGTGTGGTCTCCAACCATGCATGACACCTCTGTAATGCTGGGAAAAACCTTGCCAAAGAAAGAGAAATGAGATTCATTTTTCCATTTATACAATTACATTTTATTCAATTTTATTTATATAGTGCTTTTACAATGTTACATTGCTTCAAAGCAGCTTTACATAAAAAACAAAGAATAATAATAAAACACAGAACAAATGTCAGACATGTTAATGGTATTATTGCAAATAATATGTGTGGGACTAATTACATATACTAGGCATATAGTATGTTTGTGATCAAAGAGCTGACTGAACCGATAAAGCCACAAAACTGTTGAGCAAAATATATGCATTCCAGCTTACATAAGGATGGCATAAAGTAGACAACATCTTAGGGGACAGGGCTATAAGGGATTTGCAATAGTACCATGAACTACACAACATGCAAAGCAGCATACATACAAACATACATAAAATATATACCGTAAAATATTGGACGTTTACAATTTACAAAACAAAACCCTAGGCTAAGTTAGACGTCAACATTCTCCCAGCAAGCAAGCCAACAGGGCGACAGTGGCAAGGAACCAAAACTCCAGTGATATATAGATGGAGAAAAAAACCTTGGTAGAAACCAGGCTCGACCAGAAGGGCCAGTTCTCCTCTGGCACGTTAAAGCTGCAATTTGTAACTCTTTTGGATATGAAGAGAGATTATTGTGATGATTTATAGTTATTTATGTGTCGGGCACTGAGAAATCGTGCCAACAAAAAGCGGCATAATGTTACTAATTGCAGCCATAACATCACACTGCTTTGCCTAAGCAGGGAACAAAATAAAGCTAAAAGTTATCATGTATGTAACGGTAGG